>QLTV01002845.1:1883925-1907696 GCA_003457575.1 Thermophis baileyi | reverse complement strand
CCTCCCACCCAGTCACATGGCCGTCAAGCCACTCCCACCCAGTCACATGGCCATCAAGCCACTCCCACCCGGTCACATGACCATCAAGCTACTCCCACAAAATTAAGCCACACCCACAGAGTGGTAGTAAAAAAATTTGGAACCCACCCCTGATCTGAGTCATGGTAATCTGATGGTTGTCTGGAATATGGGTTATTGATATGGAACTGAACCTAGTCTGATTACCCAGGTGGATGACATAGGATTGTTGGTTCTCTATTATAAGAAGTTTTTGCAAGTGATTTAGAGGCCAGTATATTCTAGTTCTATCTTGTGTCCAAAAGGTAGCATTGGAAGACTATGTTATGCTTCAGTGCTTGTTTATAAGAAACTCCCTCAATTTGAAAAACTCAAGATGTGTTGCACCACAGGAAGCTCCATTTGTGTGAGTGGGGGCCACCTGCCACTTGTGTAAATGAAGTGCGCACGAGTGCAGGCACCCACTGCTTCTGCGGAGCCATCCCCTCTCCCTCCCCCCCCTCTGCCAGACCACAAAGCCGGAAAGGTTGAAGACCCCTGGTTTAACACATTTGGAGGGCTTCATGTCGGGGAAATCTAACCCATGATATAATGTATTTTTTCACCTATGTTACTAAATAATATTCTCATCCAAAACTTTGAAGTGATGTGCCATCAGTATCTTAAGGCATTCTTTATTTAACCTCAAGTGAACAGTGGAAGCCTGACAATGTTTCCTGGTTTAAATTTACTTAGATATTATGATTAAGTCTGTGTAGGAAAGATATATATTTTTGCTTAAATAATCAGGTGTGCATCTTGGGACCATTGCTTGTTATTAAATTGCTCCAGGATGTATACATAGTGGTATTGCAAAGAGTGCATTTGCATAGCTAGGCTTAGTGTATTGGTTGTGTCTATACTTGACCTGGTTGATTTGGCAATAGTTATTTGTGTTTGCCCACATACCTTTTTAAATTTGCATTCTTTACTAAGGATACTTTCAAAAATATCTAGAAACTGTGTGGTTTGTTCAAAATTCAATAGGTAAACATTATTGCCTATAGGTGAAAGTCATGCTTATAACTAGCATTGGCTACTACAGGTAGTCCTCAACCTATGACCACAATTGAGTCTAAAATTTCTATTGCTAAGCAAGACAGTTGTTAAGTGAGCTTTGCCTCATTTTACAACCTTTTTGCCACAGTTGTTAAGTGAACCCCTGCAGTTGTTAAGTTAGTAATATGGTTATTAAGTGCCTCTGGTGTCCCCATTGACTTTGCTTGTAAGTTGAGGTCTACAGTTGCAAGAAAAGGTATGTGAACCCCTTGGGAGCACATTTTATGTCCAATTCATGCAAAACTCCACGTAATCCCAAGGGGTTCACATACTTTTTCTTGCAACTGTAGATGTCAGGCGCAATAAATCAGGGAGCAACGTGGTTCAAATGACTGTAGGTTTATTGCATGAGAAAGCTCTCGCACTATAAAAAAGATATTGAGACTCTAGAAAAAGTGCAGAGCAGAGCAACCAGGAGGACCAGGGGACTGGAGACTAAAACATATGAAGAGCGGTTGCAGGAACTGGGCATGGATAGTCTAGCGAAGCGAAGGACCAGGGGAGACATGATAGCAGTGTTCCAATATTTGAGGGGCTGCCACAGAGAGGAGGGGGTCAAGCTATTCTCCAAAGAATAATGGATGGAAACTGATCAAGGAGAGATTCAACCTAGAAATAAGGAGGAACTTTCTGACAGTGAGAACAATCAACCAATGTTGATTGGTTGGATAAATAAATCTGGATAAACAGAAATGCCTTGGGAAGGAAAGAAGAAAATAAGAATTGTCATTTAAGGAACAGGTCTTCATCAGAAAGGCTCTTTCCACATCAGATATCCTATTTTTAACAAAGACATCTGGCCTGCTGCTGGAGGACTCTAGACTTACACCAGGAGAAAATGATGTCCTCAACTTGTGTGCCATAATCTTCCTTCCATCCCCTCCATCACTAGCAGTGGCTGATGAAGGCTGGAAGGTATTAGTGGAGATTAAAGGAGGAGACAAAGGTGATGCTCTTAAAGAAGAAGATGAACCAAGGACGTTTCATGTAGGCATTACATTCCAAATTCTGATGAGTTGCCTGGACCACCTGGATTACAATTGAAATTCATGCTGCAGGTGCCAGACCCAGGGGTTCCAGGAAGAACCATGTATAAAAATACGTATGTCAGATATGTGCAACGTGGCCGGTAACTTTCTGCCCATATGTATTGATCTTGGGAAGTTCCAACAGGAATTAAATGTTGTTTTCCAGACTCACTGCCCTACCTACGAGGGAGTTAAATGAATTACTGATAATGAATCCCAATCAGGTTAGACTATAAAGAGAAGCAGCTTGGCCAGCTCAGACTCTCACCATTGAAGCAGAGCTGACCCAAGCAAAGGATAATCTACTGACAGCGCTGAAAGCTTTGTACCCAATAAAATCAGATTGGTGTAAAATTGCTGCTTGTTTCCAAAGATATGATGAGCATGCTGGACACTATTATTTGAGAGTTTTATTAAGTATTCCTAATTTAAGTGGATATTTTCCCACAACACCAGGTAAATTGTTTCCACAAACGTTAGCTATGAAATTATATGTAAAAAGAAAAGGAGTAAAAGTCCACAAAGTGCCAATATCTCTTATGTTTATTAAAGATAGTTGTACGAATGACCATACATGTCCTATAATTAAATTATTAACCTAAATTACTCACCTACTGGAACTTAAATATGTAAGTTAGTATATCCAGTTATCTGCCAGCTATATATTTGGTGTATTTTTAAAGTTATTTTCTGCCCATAGTCACTTTGTTGAGATGGTCAGCATATAAATTGAAGAAAATAACAAATGTGTAAGTAGCCTTTCAGTTATTATTTAAAAATATGGGACTCATGAAACTGGATGAAAATATCTCATTTTATTTAAAAATAATGTCTAGTTATGTGCTTCTGTCTCTAAATGAAGGAATCTTATCTATTAATGTTGATAGGACAACATATGCTTAGCTGCTGAATGGTGCATGATGATTTACAGTCTTAAAAGAGTAAACTTTATTTCAGAACTACAATGACTCAATAGGTTTATTGCTCATAAAACAAAAACCAGTTATAACATGTAATTTTGGTGGATTATTTGCTGTTAAATTAGTCTCAAGACAAAAGGAATGCCTCACAAAGTTAAGGAAAAAGTCATCTTTAGGAAATCCCCAATAGTTTTAACTTATTTTTATAACTGCAATATTTAACAGAAGCTGGGCAAATAACTATTGTATGATCTGAAAACTTTCCTTTTGGAAGGCTCTTTTATGTCAAGTATTTAGGGAGAGAAGAGAGAAACTGTGTGTGTGTGAGAGAGAGGGGGAGAGATTTTGGAAAAGGAAAATGGAAAAAAAATTGCATTTGGAAAAATATGGATCCTTATGAGCAAAAAAAATTCTGGTAGCATTATTGAAGTTCCGTAATGTTCCTTTGAAATTTTAAAAGAAAGAACTGTTTCTATATCTTCAAATACAAATGTAAATCTTCAGGTGATTTACTTCATACCTCATTGGCTCTTTTCCTATTAATTGCTTACAGGTAGTCCTCGACTTATGACTGCCATTCTGGGCTCAATTATAGTCATAAGTCATGTAATGTTGTAAGTTGATGCACTCATGTGACCAGAAGTAATTTTCTGCCCTTTTTTGCAACAATTGTTAAATGAACCCATTCATTTGAATGGGAGTTATTTTTCCAGAAACCAGCAAAAAAGCATCACAAATTGTCCTGGGACCATGGAATGCCATGACCATTCATAGAGCTGACCCACTTGACATGCAGACATGACCTCAGGAGAGAGACAACCATTTACAATGGCTGGGGGGATGCTTTATGGGTCATAAAGCAGAAGTTGTATCTTCAAATGATTGTAAGATGACCAGTCATTAAGCAAGGACTACCAATACTATGATTTAGTCTAAGGATAATCTATTTCCCATGCTTCAGGCAATTTTAATAATCTTAATGTATGAGTCAAAGACATTTTTCAAAAGTTTATTTTCCAATATTTTGTTCAGGCTATAAACGTCTCGAATGATGAAAAGGCTGTGCTAGAACAAATTCTCAAAAGAATGTATTATATACAGTTAGTGGCTTTTTGCTTTGGATCGTGTTGACTCTTTAGGTGGATGGTATTTGGAATCTTTCAGGTAAAAACAGTTAAGGAATTTAAATTGCAAATTGAAAGGATCTAAACTATTTGGGGTTTTTGGGATTTGTGTTTTATATTGGAATTGAAATAAGAATTCATATCTGCATTAACAAAGTTAATTTCTTGTAGGCTCACATTAATGTTACATCTATGACTCCTTAAATCAGAAATTTAAAATATTACTGGAAGCCATTTCCATTCTATGAAGTTTAAAAGTTACTGCTAAAAAGAGAAAGAGAATAGAAATGCATGAGCTTGAGAGGCACACTTGGATCAAGTTGTATGAAGAAGTAAATGTCTTTCATTCGAAAGCTGTATTTAAATAAAAATAAAAATATGTGCATACATCATAAAAATTATGTATTTCTCTATATGTACTAAAAGCAATAGCGTTCATTTAAATTGATCAAAATTTGTTAGTTATTGGTAAGTTTAAAAGCTAAATTAATTGCTATAAAATAAAGATTTTTTTTCTAATGAAGATCTAAGAAACGATTTTAAAATACCTATGTGTGAAGAACAATTAGATCTCTTCTTTCTTCAGCTACTTTGATTTTTAGCTTTAAAAGTCGGTCAAAGAAATCTACTTATAAGATTGAGCAAGAATAAACATTTGGGAAAGTGATGTAGATTCAGGCAACCAACAAGTCTGATTTATATGTATAAATAATTACTTGAATACAACCATGACATCATATTAACTGAAAGATACAATTGCCAGAGATACAGTTTTGCCATAGCACCTGACAATACTATTTCATGCAAAGCTACTCTTTGCAAACAAAATAGAACACTGCACAAATAGACCTGAATGAAACTTTGCTTCTGGGAATTACCGGTAAGTCTGTAATTTATCATCAGAGAGACAAAAGCTGAGTTTTATGTAATTTATCGTAGCATATTTAAAACTGAACTGTAATGATTTTTTTTTAACCATGTGGTTCTTGGGAATTTTTTACTAACAATCCTACCTTTAAGTGTTGGAAGGTTAACCATAGATTATGGTGCAGTTCTGTGCTGGAATGATTTGATTTGTGCATATTACTTACTCTTTTTTCCTGTATATTTATATACTGGTTGAAGCTATATGATGCCACAACAGAAAAATGGAAAGTTTCGGGGTGTGTTATTTAATTCTGTTGGGATAGAAGAGAGAGAAATACGGTATATGTATACTGTATTCCCATATCTTGGACTCAATTTTGAGGGACATCTTCAGGGATTATAAAGAAAGAAATGTCATTGTTGCAATACATCTATCAAAGTTATAAGTACAGGAAAAACACATTAACCAACACGAAAGAGTAAAGGCTATATATAAATCGACCAAATATCCAAGAAAAACGGAATGGGACTCTATGTTAGGACAGTATTTCTCCACCTTTGCAATTTAAATAAAATTAAATAAAACATCAAATAAATTATTTTCAAGAAATCATGTTTTTGAAGGTTTGTGATTTATAATGTATGCTTATTACTCTTTCATTTTATTTTTTATTCTTGCTAATCTTATTAATTTTTTGGTGATGGTGATTCTTTAATACTGCTTTATGCATTTATACTTTTTTTTTTTAGTTGGCAAAATTTGTCTGGTGTACCAGCCAACAAGTACAGAAAATAGAAATATCACATCCTTAGTAATAGCAGGGATTTTTTTACAATGGCATAGTTGACTAAAACTGATGACCTTTTTATTCCCCACTGCAGAAAGCTACAAACTGTAGGAAGTCAGAGATACTTTGTTCCCATCAATTATAAAACCTCTTCCTGAAAAGGCCCTACTTACCATGTTCCCTAAAATTTGCAGTTGGAGCAGTTGAACTGCCATTGTACATTATTCAAAAATACGTTTTTTTTATTCTGTTCAGCATATTTTAATCCATGAGGTGATGAAAGTCAGTTTGTATGAATTTTCTTGGTTTTTTTCAGTTTTAACAGTGTTGATAAATTTATCAAAATGTACCTCCTTTTTCACCTATGACCACAAATAAAGTATCTGGAAATAAAAGCGGGTTTTTTGCCATGTTTTCTCTGTGGTAGACATTAACAAACATACCAGGGTTATAACACTCATTTTCTCCAATATGATTTGGATATTAGTTTGTTTGTTTGTTTTACCAAATATATTGCGTACTTGGAGCAAATGCTGATTTAATTTGCAGCTATTGGTTAGAGACACCAGCCTGTTTTTCTAAATAAGATAACTAGAGTTATCTAATTTAGGAAAAAAGGTGGTGTAATCTAGTTTGAGATTAAACCAAGAATCAAGCCAGAAAGAATAAGACTGCATAGGTCATCTTCAAACTCATGAAAACATTCTAGCTGATAATTTGTGACTACTTGTTTGCAAGAGAGATATATTAACTAGTTTATGGACAGAAAGCTTTGCAGGATGAAGTTCTGCTTGGGAATGCAAGCAACAAATTTACTATTGGTATGCAGCATTTTATTCATTAATTTAAATCTTAGATGCTATGGGATAACAGTTTTACCTATCTTATCAATTAATCAATGATTTTATTGTTGCTGTTTGATAAAAGCTACTCCATACTTCCCTGTTCATACTTACTTTCTCAGTCAATGTATCTCTGGAGAAATGTAGATGTGAACATTTTTACAAGCATACTCCCCAGAGCAATTAAAGGCTTTTTTCTAGGTAAGATTCCCAGTGGGACACCTCTAGAAAAGAGAAACCACAATTCATCAGCTTTAAGAATAACACACTTACTTAGCAGTAGACAAAAATAATACTGGCAATCTGTAATTGAAGTTCATCTAGACAAAGCTGGAAAATAATGTTTCTCAATTTGTTCTGAATAAAAATTAACATGAGTAAAAGTATAGAAAAATGATCCCGTGTCACTTGACTATTTTGACAGGAATTTTCATACCTTTTGGAAAGATTAAACTTTCAGAATTTGTCCTGGCTGTCATGCACAATTTTCCAAGTACCTTTGAGAAATATATATTTTATGGAAAAAATGATTGTTGAAATACATAAACAACATTATCGTCCCGTCCCCCCGTCCCCCCCAATGGTGAAATCCAAAAATTTTCCCTGCCGGTTCTGTGGGCATGGCTTGGTCATGTGATGGGGTGGGCGTGGCCAACTTGTAAAATGTGAAACTCACTTAACAACGCTCTTGCTTAGCAACCAAAATTTTGAGCTCAATTGTCATAAGTTCTTTCTTTCTTTCTTTCTTTCTTTCTTTCTTTCGTTCTTTCTTTCTTTCTTTCTTTCTTTCTTGTCTCCCTTCCTCTTTCTTTCTTTCTCTTTCTTTCTTTTTCTCTCTTTCTTTGTCTCTCTCTTTTCTTTTTTCTCTCTCTCTCCCTTCCTTTCTTTATTTCTCTTTCTTACTCTTTCTCTTTTTCTTTCTTTCTTGTCTCTCTCTCCCCCTTCCTCTTTCTTTCTTTCTTTCTTTCTTTCTTTCTCTCTCTCTCTCTCACACACACGGTCTGGGCACATAGATGGAGCCCTTCCCGGGGAGTTCTCCTGCGCGGAGGCAGTGCCGGCGGCGGCAGAGCACACCCTGCCCTTTGGGGGCCTTAGGGCGGGCGGCCCGGCCTGGAAGCGGCGCGTCCCCCGTCATGCTAGATGCGGGAAGCGGGACCTGAGGCAGAGGGGAAGGCAAGCGGGCGGCAGTCGGCCAAAGGCCCCACGGAAGCCGAGTGCGCCAGGCCCAAAAGGCGAGTGAGGCTCGCCGTGTCCCCCCGAGGCCAAGTGCAGCGGGTCTCCCCCCCCCGCCGCTGCCAGCGTCGGCTTACCTTCTAGATCCTCTGCCGGCATATTCAGCATGCCCATCATCCCAATGGACCCAGCGCGTTGGTAAGGCTGATGGCGGCAGCCCCGGCACATCCACCTGGCGCCTGCCCTCCCGGAGCACCACCACGCTGCCACCGTTCACTTTCTTCCTTCTCCCACTGCGAAATGAAAGTGAGCGGCGGCGGTGCGGTGGTGCTCCGGGAGGGCAGGCGGTGCACATGTGCAGCAGCCCTGGCACATCCGCCTGGCGCCTGCCCTTCTGGAGCACCTCCGCCATCCCTCTCAGCCCCAGAGCAGCGGCTGTGTCTTCACCAAGGGCTGCCCGCCCAAACACTGGCCGGGCCGGGCTGGACGCCAACCTCGGAAGGCAAGCGGGCATGGGGGACTGCCGGGAAGCCACGTGGAAGGCAGGCAAGCATGGCAGGGCTGCGGGGAAGGGAGTAGGCTGCTAGCTCCCTTCCCTGCAGCCCCAACATGCTTGCCTGCCTTCCACGTGGCCTTCCGCTTGCCTGCCTTCGCAAGCTGGCCATGGGGACACCGGGAAGGCTGCGTGAAAGGTAGGCAAGCATGGCAGGGCTGCGGGGAAGGGAGTAGGCTGCTAGCTCCCTTCCCCGCAGCCCTGACATGGTTGCCTGCCTTCGCAAGCTGGCCACGGGGATGCCGGGAAGGCCGCGTGGAAGGCAGGCAAGCATGTCGGGGCTGCGGGCCGCGAGGAATGGAGTAGGGAAGGCAGGCTGGGATGGTGAGGGGCGGGCAGGGGCAGCTAGATAGGCCGCGACTTCGCAGGCTTACCTGGCAGGCAGATCAGGGGCGCAGCGCTTCAGGCAGGCAAGTTGCAGAGCAGAGACTGGGTGGGGCAGGGCGAGTGAGCGGCGACCGGGGTACCGGTTCGGGGGCGTGGCCAGCCAGCCATCGCTATCGGTTTGGCAAACCAGGCCACATGTCCACTAACGGTTCTTCTGAACCGGTAGCATTTCATCCCTCCCCCCCCCTTGATTTCATTCTGCTCCTTTCATTCTGTATATAAATCAGGATCCATTCTTCAGTAGTAAAAACACTTGTGGTTCATGTTACCAGAATTTTTGGGGGGGAGGGGGACTTTCAAAAACAAAAATTTAAGCAATAAGCAGAAGAAAACGACCAATTAGTATGTTAAGACCAGCCCTTGAAACCTAATTTAAATTATTTTAACAAGCTTTTTACAAGGTGGTAGAACATGGCTAAAACACTTATTAGATATACCTAATTATAAAGTGCAATGCATAAGGCATGTTAGTTCAAACCAAGTGCTTCTACTTTCAAAATGAATTGTTTCAATCATTCTGGAAGTGATTTCAGCTTGAAGTAGCTTTGTTTTTGTTTTGAAGCAGGTTGATTTCTGGGGTAGATTTGAGTTCAATATGTTTCTGGAATTGTTGGAATAATGTTTTGAAATTGAAATAATCTGCCTTAAATTTGAAACTGAGTGTTTAAAGCTTGAAATGTTTTTAATTTGAAATGTTTCGCACCTCCCTACAATGTATGGATTTCTCATTATTTAAAATCAAATAGCATTAAAAATAATTTCCTACAGAAAGAAAAAGTAGAGAGATGTTTTTCCATTCTTTGTTTAGGGCTACTTTTTCATTCCTATATGTTAATATTATATTTTAAGCTTAAAATGCAAAAACCATACTGCTCTGGTTTCTTGACATTTAGGATGCTGTTCCTGTTCATAGGATGTGCTAAAGTGAATTGTAGTGGGAGTTAGTCCTTACTGGATTTTAGTATAGGCAGATTGAAAAAAACAAAAGCATTCTTAAATTGTGCTTTGTTTCCTATTGGAATTCCAGAAAATATTTTTTTCAAAGCATGTTTAAAAAATTTTGCTGCATTTTTTTCCTGTTGGCTATATGCAATATTTTGTGCAATATAAAAGTTTGTGCAATATTTTATGGCATTAGGGTAAAAGCCATGGGGGTAAGGGACTTGTTTTGAGCTCCCATTGTTCCTTGTAGCATAAGAGTTTTCCTCCTTGCAGAATATAGCCAATGGTTGAAACTTAAATGAGGCTTTTGCCATATGCTTGCCATATCTTGCTTTCTTCATTTAATCTATTCCTGATGGTTTAGTTAGTTCATGTTAGAGACAAAAATATTATTTGTACTAGGAAAGGGTACAACTAGTGCACCAGATGTGCAACTAGTGCACCAGTAATGAAACATTTGCAAAGAAACAACCAAGTTAAGAGAGCACCAAGGACCCCTCATTTCAACCCTGAGTTACAAATATTCTCCTTTATTGGTACTTTTGTGACTCCTCACATCTCTTCAAAAATATGCCCATGAATCTGATTTTCTTCCAAGCCTAAAATATTTTATTCCTTGAAGCTGCCCTTGGACAATATCAGAATAAAGAGATGGAACTAGTTCTAATTATGATTGTTAAAACAAGAACTATCTGTATATTGATGTATCATTCTCCGGTGTGCTGAGCAGAGAATCCAAAGCATGGGTTAACTCCGCCCTTCTGCTCTGAGAGACTGAATCCTTTTTAACTTCGTAACCACGCTTCTCTTGACTGTGTCCCAGTTTCGATTCAGTCTAAAGCCCAAGAGAGATGCGTTTAGGAAGAGCTCCTCAGAGCAGAGTTGATGCTTTGGATTCTCAGCGATTCAGTGACTGAGATACGGGCGAGAAATAGAGTGCCACAGCAATCAGCTGTTCGGCGCGAAAGTGGCAAGGATTTAAATTTAATCAGCTGTGCCTCGGGGAACAGCGTGGCTTTCGGCGATCAGTTCAGCCAATTCAGCTCAGTGGAGCAGCGTGAAGGCAGACGAGTATTACTGCCGCTTTAGGCATTAACTTTGTCGGGGGAAGGAGCGATTCCCGTCAGCTGGTTTTCAGTGAACGGCGCGCTATTTAAAGCGAGAGATACCGCCACCCCAGCAAACCACCCCAATACAGCTGGCTACCCGGTCTAACCGTCACAGCCCCCGCAACGATTCGGTTGGCTCCCCGTTTGATCGGCACAGCCCCCGCAACAATTCGGTTGGCTCCCCGTTTAATCGGCAAAGCCATCGCAACGATCAAGCTCTAGAACCGGCATATACCGGTAGAGCAATTGGATTAAGCTCCAAGACTGGCACAGCCAAGAGAGCAGCGTGAGTGGAGCTTTTGTTTACCCCAGCGCACCTGCCATCTTCTGCATAGTGGAGGGAGATAGCATCCAGGAATGGGTTAACTCCGTCTGTGATCTCATTGGACTGAGTCTGCAAACTGTAACGACACACCTCCTCTGGTTGTCCTTCCAGCTTTTAGACTCAATCGATCTTAGGACTAGATGTGTTCTTGTGGTTCTCATTCCTAGATTCTATCTTCTCTAATGAGGTAGGAGGGAAAAACTCCATAAAAAGTATTAGTAGGGATAGCAGAAGTTGATTCTAATGTATGTTGCTTTAGGGAAGTTCAGAAACTTGCTAAATGTAACCACAAGCTTTATGACCTATGTACTAGATAATTCCTGTAACTGATAACACTGCAAGAAGGTGTCTACCGAGAATAGCAGATGGTGTAAGATAATGACAACCCATATATGGTAAATGTAGTAAAGTAACCAATTATGATAACTTCTCTTTTCTGTATTAGGCTTAAAAGTCATAACCCGGGGTTCAGAATTTGCCATGCTAATGCTCTGAACCTTTGCGCAAATAAACCTGTGTTCTCCAACCCTTCGTGGTCTTGTGTCCTGAATTGGTGACAAGATTTGCTGCTACACTTCGATCTTCAATTTGGCAAAGACTTTACAGAAAATTCTTCTTCTCAGCGTGAAGGGCTTTGCCTGACCCCGCTGAAGGCCGTGTGGCGGTGATCCGACTGTCTGGAGGCAGTGGATCAGGGCAGCGCCCACGAATTCGCTCTGGAATGCTGACCCTTCTACTCTCTGTTTGAGGCAAGCCACAAGTCTCCTGGGATCAGGAGCAGCGATAGATTATCGGGCAGCATTCACGAGCTTAGCTCCACGGCGGCTGGCCCTGGAGCTTGCGCAACATCGTGCCATTGGCAGCAGCAGTCGGAAGAACGTGGCGGTGAGTGCCGATCTCCACAAGCGTTTCTCAAAGCCTGAGCTCCCTATTACTATCTCGGCCTTGAGCCCCGATATTACCTGATCTAAGGCCTCTTACTGCCTCCCCACCTCACAGAGAGCCCAGAGCAGCAGGACCCGACTGGGTGCGTCTGCTTTAGAAGTTTAAAAATGGCGGACGCCATTTTGGAATACGCCTTCCCAAAGGCAAGAAAATCAAGGCCCTCCCATCCCTCCACTGCTGAGGCCGCAGGCTCCTCGGGATCGAGGCCTGCAAGAAAGAGACAGGCATCAGAGCCTCGTGATTGTGGACCGACAAAAAAGGCTTCTAAAACCTCCAAAAAGAATGAGGAGCGGTCCAACAAGCCCTGGATAGGGCGATTGCAAAAGCCCAGAGGGAGGTGGAAAGGAGGGCAAGTGTGCAGGCCCCAAGAGATCAACCGAGTTCTCACTCGGTGGCCATTCAACCCTCATCAGGGCCCGGGGCTCAGGAGACCCCTTTATTGCCTGAATCCTTAGATGACCATTATGCCCTGGCATGGTCACCAGATGGTGATGAGGAACAGCCATCTACTTCAGCTTCTATCATGCCTGGCATCACTGAGGTTTTTTTCAGTCTGCCAGGGCATGGGGCCTCTGAGATGCCCTTAGATCAACCTTCCAGGCCTAGGGCAGTACCAGCTGAAGCCACATTTACGCCAATGGCTGCTGGCCTTCAACCCAGCGACCAGTCAGAACCCTCTATACCGGCCAACCTGGGAGCCCTCATATCTGAAGCGATCCGACAGGGCATAGAGGCGGGCTTACAGCATAGGGCATATTCAGAGGTACCTGAGACCCTCAGATCCTGACCTTACCACAGGAACCCCAGGAAATAGGAGACATATATCCTCCCCAGGGGATCTATCCTCCTGGCTCTCCTAGTTACTCCTCATCCGCGGAGGATGCTTCTAGAGAGCAAGAATTGTCTGATGACGAAGGCTTAATGCCTGATCAGCCTGCCTTTGTGGGCCTTTTTCGTCCATCAGTCTTCAGATCATTGCTGTTCAAGGCCAGAAATGCTGCCAAAATGGGGCCCAGTCAGGCACCACAGGACCAGGTTCTGGGGCTTCAGGACTCGACTGACCCTCTATTTTCTGAACCCACAGTAGAGAAGGAGGTGATTCCCTCCCCTAGGCTTTTCCTGGATGCCGTTCAGAGACAGTGGTCTTCTCCGGGGGCGGGGCCTAACCCCAACAGCCTGGATAGGCGTTATTATCACATGGGTCCGGACCTTTCCAAGATTTTGGAAGTTCCAACTGTCGACGCCCCTGTGGCGGCCCTCTCTTCTTCATCTATTATGGCAGACTCCCCACAAGACGCCCTCCGGCCGGAGGACAAGAGATTTGAGCAATCTTTAGTTAGGGCTCACCAGGCGACCGCCTGGGCAGTAAAGGCCTCCACGGCAGCCTTTCTTTAATAGAGCCTCCCTTCTATGGCTGAAACAACTGCAGGGGAGAATTCCTCCTGAGGACTCTAGGTCACATCAGGACGTGAATAAAATTATGGCAGCTTTAGAATTCTCTGTGGACGCTACGTTAAACGAAGCGCGCTTTGCCTCTAGATCCATTTCTTCGGCGGTGGCTTCCCGCTGCCTTCTATGGCTCCGCCAGTGGCAGGCGGATGCCAGACATAAATGGAGGTTGGCTTCTGCCCTGTATTCAGGGGATACATTGTTCGAGGATTTCCCTCAACACCATTTTAGTGGAAACAAGGGACAAAAGAAAGATTTTGCCGTCCCTCTCCAGACAGACCAAGTTTCGTTTTTTCCCATATTTCCGTCGCTCGTCCTTTTGAGGGCAGGAGGGGGGCTCAGGGTTCCCTAGAACACCTAGACAATTCTCCCCCAGACAGGGCACGCCTCAGGACAGGGCAGGAAAGGGAGGACAGCGTTTTCTCCCGAAAAAGTCCTTCCGGGGTGGAGGAAATTGCACCTTTCGCCATCAGAGGTGACTTAACAGATTGTCCCATTGGAAGTCAACTGGCCTTCTTTGTCAGCCAATGGGAGGAAGTCACCACAGACGCATGGGTCAGGGAGACGGTAAAATTCGGTCTCTCCCTCGAATTCCTCTCCATCCCTCCGAGGTTCTTCATCAGGTGTCCTCTGTCAAAAGACACGGCAAAGCGGCTCATCATGGAATCGGCCATAAATCATCTCCTGGACATTCAGGCGATCCAGCCAGTTCCAGTGGAGCAACGCGGACAGGGGTTTTATTCCTTCCTGTTCATAGTACCAAAGACCTCGGGGGGATGGAGGGCAATTCTCAACCTCAAGTGGTTGAACCGTCATTGTCTACAGGCGGTTCAAAATGCATTCGCTCCAGACCATCCTAGGGAGCATACGGAAGGGCGATTCCTCACATTGGTGGATCTCACAGAGGCATACAGTATCTACATGTGCCCATCCATCCCAACCACAGACAGTTCCTCTGCTTCTTTTACACAGGGAAGCACTATCAGTACCGGGCGCTCCCATTTGGTCTCTCCTCCGCTCCCCGGGTATTCACCAAGTTGCTGGCAGTGATAACAGCCGACCTTTAGTCAATACCCATCAGAATCCAATGTTATCTGAACGACGTCCTCATCCAGTCTGGTTCGGTGATTCAAGACCTGGCTCACACCATTCGAGTACTCCAGGACCACGGTTTCTCTATCAACTTGGCAAAGAGCCACCTGGTCTCAATGACACGCTTGCTTCACTTGGGGGCGATCATAGACTCTGTAGAGGGCAAGGTCTTCCTGTCCCAAGAGTGTCAAACCAACTTATCAGAGCTGGTGGAGCGGGTATGGAGGGAGCGCGCTGTACCACTGATCCAACTGTCCCAGCTTTTGGGAAAGATGGTCTCCACATTTTTCATCGTGCTGTGGGCCCGTCTCCATAGCAGGGAGTTGCAGTGGTTTCTCTTCCCGCATCAGAAGGCCGGGACCAGCACTTCGTCAACAAAGGTACCGATTTCACCAATTGTGACTCAGTCATTGAGCTGGTGGATGTCCCCGGCCATTGCACAGGGGTCCCTCTTCAGGGAACCCCATCGCATAACATTGACAACCAACGCCAGCCTCTTCGGCTGAGGGGCACACCTGCAGAACCTTGTGGCGCAGGGAGAATGGACTCAGAGGGACTTGAGCCACAATATAAATTGGCTTGAGCTCAGAGCAATCCATCTAGCGCTCCTGAGCATCGAAAGGAAGTTCCTTTCGAAGCTCAGGAGCGCTAGATGGCTTGCTAGATGGATTGTCCAACAAACACATTCTTGTCCTCACAGACAACATGGCTGCCAAAGCCCAGATAAATCGCCAGGGAGGAACCCAATCTTGACCCCTGATGCAGGAGGCAGAACGTCTGGGTCTCTGGGCAGAGTCTCACGTACTGTCCATTCAAGCAGAGCACATATCAGGGGTGGCAAATTTGCAGGCAGACCACCTGAGCCGAGCTACCATCGACCACTTGTAGTGGTGCCTGCATCCTTCCCTCTTTCGGGAATTAACAGAACGATTCGGGCTCCCGACCGTCGACTTGTTTGCCACCCCAGACAATACTCACCTACCTCATTATTTCACCAGGTTCGCGACGCCAGGGGCAGAGGGCATGGATGATCTCCGCAGCCCGTGGCCGGCGGGCCTACTGTACGCTTTTCCTCCTCTCCTGTTAATTCCGAGGGTCATCCGGAAGATGCTGGAGGAGCAGGCGGAAATCCTGCTTTTGGCTCCCCATTGGCCCAGGAGGCCTTGGTTCGTGCATATGGTGAGCCTGTCAGTGGCTCGACCCTGGAGGATTCCGCAGGACAGGATCTCCCTCTCCCAGGGGGCGCTGGAACATCCGGACCCACAGTGGTTCCAACTGACTGCTTGGAGATTGAGCGGAGGATCCTGAGCAGGGACAAATGCTCCTCCAGGGTCATCTGGACCATTCAGGCCTCCAGACGTCCCTCTACCACACGGATATATAACTCCATGTGGAGGACGTTTTGCTCTTGGTGTTCCAAGAGACAACTGACACCTGCAGAAGTTTCCTTACCACAGGTTCTCGAATTTCTTCAGGAGGGCCTAGATAGCAGCCTGTCCCCTAATACCATCAAGAGACAGGTGGCGGCCCTATCCTCGGTCTTAATGATCGGAGCCCTGGACTCCCTGGCCCAATGGTCAGGCAATTCATAAGGGGACCGATTAACATCAAGACTCCAGTAGTTCACAGGTACCCGACCTGGGACCTGTCAAAGGTACTAAACGTTCTCACTGGAGTTCCCTTTGAACCATTACGGGCAGCCTGCCTCAGATACCTTTCGTTTAAAGTAGCATTTTTAGTGGCTATCACTTCGGCCAGGAGGGTGTCAGAATTGGCTGCCTTATCCGTTCGACCGGACCTCTGCGTGTTCCACTGTGACAGAGTGGTTTTAAGGTTGGACCCTTCTTTCGTCCCGAAAATAAACACCTGGTTCCATAGGGCCCAGGAACTGGTATTGTCCAACTTCTGCCCCCAGCCAGTTCATCGCCTGGAGCGGAAGTGGCATACTCCAGATGTCAGGAGGGCACTTTGTATATATATTAAGAGGACTTCACAACTTAGATGTACAGAATCCCTGTTTGTGTCTTTTCAACCAGGCACACTTGGCAACAGGGTAACGCCTTCTACCATCAAAGCGTGTATAGCTAAAGTGTATGAACTACAGTCTTTACCAGCACCTAGACATATTACAGCCCACTCAACCAGGAGTGTGGCTACATCTGCGGCGTGGGCAACCCAGGCCTCAATAGAGGAGGTCTGTAGAGACGCTACCTGGTTGTCTTTGACTCCATTCATCCGTCACTACAAACTAGACACTTTCGCCTCGGCCGAGGCGGCTTTTGGCAGGCGCTTCCTGCAGAGAGTGCACATGGATGAGGGGCCCCCACCCCTGAGGACTGCCAAACTTTGGTATGTCCCATTCCTGGATGTGACCTCCACCCACTATGGAGAAAGGGCGTTGGTCTTACCTGAGACGCCTTTTCTCTTGGTGGTGGAAATAGCATCCAGCCCCACCCGGAATGAGGTCCGGTCCTGGGGCCCCTTGGAACTACGACCTCAGGATACCATGTCAGTCTGCAGCAATCTCCTCGTCACAAGCTGGAAGGACAACCAGAGGAGGCGTGTCATTACAGTTTGCAGACTCAGTCCAATGATATCACAGACAGAGTTAACCCATTCCTGGATGCTATCTCCACCACCAAGAGAAAAGGCGTCTCAGGTAAGACCAATGCCCTTTCCCCTCACTTAAAGGAGCTGGCGTTTGGCGTGCTTTTCAGCAGCAGACTTCCTGACACCCTCACAGCAGGGAGCCGGAAAATCTCCATCACAAACAAAGGATGGAGGTTACTGCTGCCTCGAGCCATGAGGCGGCTCACGTGAGTGGGGAAGAAGCCCCCCCCCAATACAGCCCCATAGTAACAAGAAAGGTCGCTCAGCAGCAGGAGTGGGCAGCAAAAGAGCGGCTGCCTGAATAAGGGCAAAAGCATTGCATCCCAGAAAAGCCTCTAAGGCAATGGTTCTCAACCTTCCTAATGCCGTGAGCCCCGCCACCGTGACCCCCTCCCCGCGCGTGCGCGTTGCCAGTCACCAAGATGGCAGGCTAGCACGCTTAGGCGACCCCTGTGAAAGGGTCGTTCAACCCCCAAAGGGGTCGCGACCCACAGGTTGAGAACCGCTGCTCTAAGGCTAAGGAAAAGGATGCCTGGAGACGCCAAAGAGCCTTGGAGAGGGAAATATCCAAGGCTGAGAGGCAAGCCGAGCGACAAAGACAGGAACCCCAGAGCTCCAAGATTAAGTCACCAGGAGGCGCCAGAGAGTTATCTCCACAGCTGCCTTTTATAGAAAAAAGCAAAGAGGATCCCTTTGCACCACAATTAGATAGACTGCCTGCAGAGGTTCTTTGAAAGCCTAATTTAAACAAAAGTCAAGCTGTTCCAGAGGCTACATTTACCCCCACAGTGGCGGGGCTCTGCCCAGGGGAGAATCAAGGAACAGAAATTTCTGAACAAATGAAACTGATGCTTTCCTTAATGCAAAGCATTGTTGCAACTTTACAGCAAGGAAACCAGTCTAACCCTGTAGCCTCAGACTCATTCCCAGAGCATAGGCAATTCCTGTATTCACAGAATCAGGGAGACCTGGCAAACCTTAGGGAACCTCACTCTCCCAATTCATCCCTTCAAAGTAGGGATTGGCTTTCAGGAGAAGAGGACCAGAGAGAACTAATAATCTTGGAGGATGAAGGGTTAGTACCCTCCAGCCTTTACAGGGCTCTTTCGCACATCCCTCTTTAAATCTCTCCTGTTTAAAGCCAGGACCACATCCCACATGGGAGCTGAGCCATGTACATCAGAACCAGCATTGGGGTTACCAGACCCAAATGAGCTCCTCTTTACAGAGAACAGCGAAGAGTGAGGAGATCCCTTCACCCCAATTGTTCCGAGATGTGGCCCAGAGACAATGGGAGCATCCAGGAACCTACCCCAATCCAAGTGGGAATGACAAGAAACTTTATAATGTAGCTCCAGAATTCGCTGAGGAGCTACAATTACCAATGGTAGACGGGCCTGTGGCAGCCTTAACATCCTCTACTCTCCTGTCCCAGGACACGGCAGACACTCTGAAAACAGAGGATAGAAGGACTGAGCTGACCCTTTGCAGGGCTCACCAGGCGGCGGCCTGGGCAGTAAGGGCAACAACTACCGCTTCCTTTTTCAATAGAGTCTTCTTACTCTGGCTTCGCCAGATGCAAACAAGAGCTGCACCCGATGATCAGCGCCTCAAGCAGGACATCAACAAGTTGATAGCGGCGACGGAACTTTCAGCAGATGCCACCCTAGACGCAGCCAAATTCGCTGCCAGGGCCATTGCATTGTCGGTAACGGATCATCGTCTGCTGTGGCTTCGCCACTGGCAGGCGGACAGAAAATACAAATGGAGGCTAGCTTCTGCACCCTTTAAGGGTGGCAAGCTCTTTGGGGAGGTCATGGAACCCATCTTGGTGGAAACCAAGGACAGAAGAAAGATCCTGCCATCCCTATACAGGCGAACGGAACGAGGCCCTTCGCCTTATTTTCGTAGGCCTTCCTTTCGGCCAGCAGACACAGGATTGGGCCACTCCCAGAGGACGTACCCCAACAGAGCTGACCGCCAGGTAGATAGAGCAGGGTTTTGAGATAGAAACAGACAACAATTCCAGAACAAGAGACCATTTCGGGGCTCCAGAGGTCGCCCCTTCCGCCGTTACAAGTGACCCCAGACCCAATCCTCCCATTGGTGGCTGCCTGGGGCTATTCGCAAATCAATGGGAGGCAACCACGACAGACACCTGGGTCCTAAACACAGTGAGACTAGGCCTCACTCTCGAATTTCTCTCCACACCCCCGAGATTCTTCATACGTTGCCCCATATCAAGGAACAACACAAAGAAAGGCCTCATGGAGGCCGCAATACAACACCTAGTAGACATCCAGGCTATCCAGCCAGTACCAGCGGATCAACAGGGGCAGGGATTCTATTCCATCCTATTCATAGTCCCAAAGTCTTCGGGGGGGTTGGTTGAAGAGCGATTCTGGACCTAAAAAGGCTAAACGAGCATCTGGTCTACAAAAAGTTCAAGATGCAGTCTCTCCAATCCATCCTGGAGAGCATCTGGGAGGGCAACTTCTTAACGTCCATAGATCTAACGGAGGCATACCTCCATGTACCTATCCTACCGTCCCACCGCCAGTTCATCTGGTTCTACTATGCGGGACGGCACTGTCAGTACACAACCCTACCATTCGGTTTGTCCTCCGCACCCAGGGTCTTCACCAAAATACTGGCAGCTCTAGCCGATTACTGGCCCAATTAAGGACGATCCAATCCGCGTCCAGTGTTACCTGGATGACATCTTAATCCAGTCTTCCTCCCACCTCCGGGCGGTAGAGGAGCTGCAAACCCCAATCGGCGTCCTGCAGGACCACAGATTTTCCATCAATTACAAGAAGAGTCACTTGACTCCTTCCACCCGTTTATCACACCTGGGGGCGATCATAGACACCTCTTTATGCGAGGTCTACCTGTGGCAGGAGCATCAGGACAGCATAAAAGCATTGGCGAACCGGATCTGAACAACCTGGTCAGTTCCACTGGCTCTCCTCTCTCAGCTCCTGGGCAAAAAGGTATCCTGCAATAGTTCCCTGGGCATGCCTACACGCCAGGACCTTGCAGTGGTTTCTTCTACCCTACCAAAGGTCCAGCAAAAGCAACTCACCAACCAGGGTTCAAGTTCCACACAGGGTACTCCGGTCCTTCCAGTGGTGGACGTCCCAGGCCATGACAAGGGGATGTGGCTTCAAAGTGCCAAAACACCTGACCATCACCACAGACAGGGGCTCAAACAGTCTGAAAGGGGCTCACCTTCAATCACAGATGGCACAGGGACAGTGGTCACAGGAGGACCTAACGAACAACATCAACTGGCTGGAACTCAGGGCAGTCTGTCTGGCCCTCACATCGTTCCAGGACAGGATCTCAGGCCATCATGTCCTCATTTTGACGGACAACATAGCTGCCAAGGCGCACATAACTCAAGACCCCTCATGCGAGAGGCAGAGAAATTGGGTCTCTGGGCAGAGAAGCACCTTCTCTCCATCAAGAGCCGAGGTGGCGCAGTGGTTAGAGTGCAGCACTGCAGGCTACTTCAGCTGACTGCTAGCTGCAGTTCGGCGGTTCAAATCTCACCGGCTCAAGGTTGACTCAGCCTTCCATCCTTCCGAGGTGGGTAAAATGAGGACCCAGATTGTTGGGGGCAATATGCTAACTCTGTAAACCGCTTAGAGAGGGCTGTAAAGCACTATGAAGCGGTATATAAGTCTAAGTGCTATTGCTATTGCTATCAAGGCGGAACACATATCGGGGACGACGAATGTACAGGCAGACTGGCTCAGCAGGTCCACAGTAAATCACTCAGAGTGGCGCCTACATCCAGACCAGGGAGTTGTCAGAACAGTTTGGGACTCCGGTCTTAGACCTGTTCACTACCCCGTCAAACAGCCACTTACCGAGGTTTTACTCCAGGTTCGCAACACCGGGGGCGGAGGGGACCAATGCACTCCGCACTCCGTGGCCTCGAGGTCTCTTATACGCCTTTCCCCCTCTTCCACTGATTCCAGGAGTAATCAGGAAGTGTTGGCAGAGAAGGCAGAGGTATTGCTCCTGGCCCCTCACTGGCCCAGATGACCGTGGTTTGTGGCTCTGGTCAGCCTGTCCGTAGCCAGGCCATGGAGGATTTCCCAGAACAGAATATCCCTCAGTCAGGGGGCCCTAGTCCATCCAGAACCACAATGGCTTCAACTGACCGTATGGCATTTGAGCGCAGGGTCCTGAGACAGGGCAAGTTCTCTACCAGGGTGATCCAGGCCTGTAGGAGGCCATCAACTAACAGAATCTATGACTCGACTTGGAAGACCTTCTATAGTTGGTGCTCCAAGGACAAAATTAATCCCACTTCTGTTTCCGTTGCCCAGATCATGGAATTCCTTCAGGATGGGCTGGACAGGGGCCTATCCCCCAACACCATACGCAGACAGGTGGCAGCCCTGTCGTCGGTGTTGTCATGTAGGGATTTGGAATCCCTCACACATCACCCTATTGTTCGCTGCTTCATTAAGGGAGAAACCAACCTAAAGCCACCAGTGGTACACAGGTATCCCACCTGGGACTTGCCCAAGGTCCTGCAGGCACTCTCTTTGGCTCCCTTCGAGCCATTACGGACGACCAGCCTGCGTTTTCTCACCTGCAAGGTAGCCTTCCTTGTGGCTATCACCTTGGCTAGACAAATTTTCGAGCTGGCGGCCCTCTCCATAAGAGGGGACCTGTGTGTATTCCACAAACAGGGTGGTTCTGCGGCTGGTTCCCTCCTTCCTTCCCAAGGTTAATTCCTTGTTCCACAGGGCACAGGAAATCATTTTGCCAGACTTCTGTCCGGGCCCAACTCATGACCTGGAAAAGAAGTGGCATACCTTGGATGTCAGCAGGGCCCTCCGCATGTACATCAAAAGAACAGCTACTTTCAGGAAGACAGAGTCCCTGTTCGTGTCATTCCAGCCTTCCACGCTGGGTAACAAGGTTACGGCATTGACAGTGGGTCGGTGGATAAGGGCATGCATCACCAAAGCATATGAGCTTCATGCTCTTCCGTTGCCCCGGTGAGTGACGGCCCACTCTACCAGGAGCGCGGCATGGGCAACAGGCATCCCTCGAAGTCTGTAGGGCAGCGACTTGGTCCTCACCGTCACCGTTCATCAGACACTACAAGCTGGACAAGTTCGCTTCGGCTGAAGCGGCCTTCGGCAGACACGTTCTCCAAAGGGTACACTCAGATCTGGAGACTCGGGACCAGACCGCGACCCACCCTTAGGACAAGCCGGCTTTGGTATGTCCCATGCTTTGGATTCTCTGCTCAGCACACCGGAGAAGGGGCATTGGTCTTACCTGAGACGCTCCTTCTCGGTGTGCTGATAGAGAATCCAACCCCACCCGTCTGGTCCAGAGTCCAGGAGTGGATGACAAGATCAGTAACGTGTCAAGACAACAGCTATGCCTTCATCAAAACTGGGACACAGTCAAGAGAGGCGTGGTTACAAAGTTAAAAAGGATTTAGTATCTCAGGGCAGAAGGGCCCTGCCAGGGGTGGGTTCTAAATTTTTTACTACAGGTTCTGTGGGTGTGGCTTATTTTGTGGGTTGGTTTGATGGTCATGTGACTGAGTGGGCGTGGCCAACTTGACATCACTCACACCCACTCACATGACCCCCCCACCAAGCCACGCCCATAGGAAAAGGTAGGAAAATTTCCCCTCCTTTAGCGGCCCTGCCCCATCCCCTGCCCCATCTGCCACCCCCAAATTGCACCCCACTGCGAGATGCGCATCTTACCGGAGACTAGCAGCTCCATCGCGTCTCTCAGCCGTTGCGTGCAGGGCGAGAAGTTGTTAATTGCCTTGCACTCATGAGATGTTTTTTACTTTGCAAGGTTTTTCCCTGCACGCAACGGCTGAGAGACAACCCGGAGCTGCCAGTCTCCAGTAAGATGCACGTCTCGCAGCCCTCCCACCCCATCTGGCACCCCCAAATTGCGCCCCACTGCGAGACACACATCTCTCCCACCCCACCCACCCTGCAGCCATGAGGGCTTTGCGGCGCGGAGGCTTCTTCCTCCACAGGCCACTAGTAAGGGAGCAGCCATCTCCCGAGATTTGGGGAGGGAAGCGGGGCGCGTTAAAGAAAGGTAAAAGGGAAGCGGGGTGGGTGGGGTGGGAGAGATGCGCGTCTCGCAGTGGGGCGCAATTTGGGGGTGGCAGATGAGGCGGGAAGGCCGCGAGACGTGCATCTTACTAGAGACTGGCAGCTCCGGGTCGTCTCTCAGCCATTGCGTGCAGGGAAAAACCTTGCAAAGTAAAGAAAAACTTCTCGTGAGTGCAAGGCAATTAACAACTTCTCGTACTTGCGAGAAGTTTTCTTCTCGTGAGTGCAAGGCAATTAACAACTTCTCGCCCTCGCGAGAAGTTTTTCTTTACTTTGCAAGGTCTTTCCCTGCACGCAACGGCTGAGAGATGCGACCGGGGACCGGTTCGGGGGCGTGGCCAGCCAGAGATCACTATCAGTTTGTGGAACCACACCAAATTTC
>QLTV01002845.1:1835061-1880137 GCA_003457575.1 Thermophis baileyi | reverse complement strand
ATTTTGGGTGGTGGGAATCTGACATCTCCTGAGGCTGACGAGCCAGGTTCTGAAGTCCAGATGGGGGCAATCCTGCAGTCTCCCCAAAAATAACAGATGTCTTGTTGCTTGCGAGCGCTTCTGGTGAGGAGGAAGAGAAGCACAGTGGGAGGAGGCTTAGCGGGTGTCAGACGGGCGGCGAGTACTTCGCAGCTCCTAAGGGGGGGATCGAGCCTCCCCGCTGAGGGCATCGCTGGCAGCCGCTTCTTGCGTCAGGAGGTCCGTGATCTGCCCGCTGCTGCTTGGCTTCCTCAATGCACGGAGGCAGGAGGCAGCGGTTTCTTTCGCTGAATGCGCGCTGCGGGCAGTGAGCAGCAGAGCAAGTAAGCCAGCGATCTGCTGGCTCCCTCTAATCTGCAGTTTACTCGTGAGCGCCATGCTCACGAGTAAACGTGCTCACGAGTAACCTGCAGATTAGAGGCAGCCGGCAGATCGCTGGCTTACTCGCTCTGCTGCTTTTCTCTCCGAATTCTGTTAGCAGAGAGAAGGAAGAGGCAGAGGTAGAGGCAGCGTAAGGAAAGGGGCCGATCACTTCGCAGCCGGAGTAGTTTCCTGGGCTCCCTTCGCCTGGCTCTCCTCACAGCGCCGCCACACACATACACAGAAGGACGTCTCCCTTGAGAGGCTTCTTCAGAGGCCGAGCCTTTTTTTTTCTTTCCCCCCTCCTGCCGCTGCGAGGGCTTTGCGGCGCGGTCGCGGAGGCTTCTTCCTCCACAGGCCACTAGTAAGGGAGCAGCCATCTCCCGAGATTTGGGGAGGGAAGCGGGGCGCGTTAAAGAAAGGTAAAAGGGAAGCGGGGTGGGTGGGGTGGGAGAGATGCGCGTCTCGCAGTGGGGCGCAATTTGGGGGTGGCAGTTGGGACGGGAGGGCCGCGAGACACACATCTTACCAGAGACTGGCAGCTCCGGGTCGTCTCTCAGCCATTGTGTGCAGGGAAAAACCTTGCAAAGTAAAGAAAAACTTCTCATGAGTGCAAGGCAATTAACAACTTCTCGCCCTCGCAAGTAGTTTTTCTTTACTTTGCAAGGTCTTTCCCTGCATGCAACGGCTGAGACCGGGGACTGGTTCAGGGGCGTGGCCAGCCAGAGATCACTACCGGTTTGGGGAATCATGCCAAATTTCCGCTAATGGTTCTCTAGAACCGGTCCAAACCGGCAGCATAAGCTCTCAGTGTACATAAAACGACGAAGTGATATAAGATACCAATAGGAGAAGATAATAGGAAAGATGAGAAGGCTAATTGTAATACAGCCCTAGTACGTGGGTAAATAATTTTATAACTGTAAACATATTTTTATATTTGTAAACTCTAAAAAAATTATTAGGGGAAAAATACTCAAGTTAGCTGGGAGACTAAATCACTTTGATTTGTTCAGAGTTGGTCTGATTGGTCAGGTCCAAGTGAGCTGCCTGATGCGCAGTCTTGATATCAGGATTTTCTTCAAATGTTCTTGAAGTCTTGGCTTTGTTCTCAGATCTGGGGTAAGGATTTTAAGGAACCCCTGGCAATTATTGGTGTGGTGGGGGGTGTTGTTAATATGGTTTTGTACAGAAAGTCATGTTCCTTTTAAATTATGTATTCCTTTAAATATTGTAAGCCACCAAGAGGTGTTTTTTTTTTACAGTTGGGCTGCCTCAAAACCTAATAAATGAATAAATGTAAGGCCAAAACCACAATTCACTCCAATTCAAAATCAATATTAGGTTTTGCCTTTTATCTGCATTATTAAATGCCCGTGGTATTGCTAAGCGAATAATAAAATCATTTTAGTATCTTTATGCTTTTCGTGCTGATTTCCATTATTGGTTAGCAAACTGCTTTTGTAATTAAACGTTTTTGGAGAAGCAGAGAACCTGTGTTTTGTCAGTTCCCTTTTGTCAGTTGTCAGAGTCCCTTGGGAGTTGGGCGGCATACAAATTTAATAAATAAATAATAATAAAAGTTCACAAAACATTTCACGTACCCTCTGTTTCAGGGTATTCAAAATATCAACTAGATAGCATTATCAGCTTATCTTTTTATCAGTTTTTTATTACATCAAATATCTAATTGAATAATTCAGCCAACATGGAAGCCAAGCATCTGATAATAAATAGGGTGGAAACTAGTGCTGTAATTCCATTGATGCAAAAACTTTTCATCCACCAGATGATTGGTAGAATGAAATAGTGAAGGTGAGTCCCCCCCCCCGCTTCTCTGACATCATTAATGCAAGGATCTGCTGCTCTGTACTTTTTTCTCAAATATCTATTTGACCATTACTGAAATAGGTAAGTATGTTGCAGATTTTTCTGGTAGTTGCCATCTTTTGTGTATCTTAAATTCACATTTTAGCATTATTCTAGCCATTTCTAGCAAACATTTCTTTAGTTTGAAAATCTGAAATAAGTAATGGTTCACATGTATGGTTTTAAACAGAAATCCTAATTAAATGATTTTTTTTTAACATACCAACATTATATAGACGGAATTAATTTCACCAACTAAAGAATCAATGGACTTAGTATAAGTGGATTGTGCTGCACATATAATCCAAAAATGAGTTTACTGTCTTGCTTGAAAAAATTCTACAGATCTCATCATTCAAAAAACAAAAACAAAAAAGCTTGCAAGTATTTACCATATGATGGGATGACTTTTAGCAAAGAATACAATGGGAAAGAAATAATGTTGGTGATTACGACAGACAAAACATCATTTAAAAAATGACATGAAATTAATGGCCCATCTAATTCAGTGTTCAACATTTCTGTTTATTGTGAGACAGGTTTGATATGAAGGCATGCTTGTGTAATTGTAAACGTGTACATATACTAATTGCCTGCTTTAAAATGAAAACATTGCAAGCTGCTACATTTATCAGAGTAGACAATTTTTAAATGGGGGTCGATCATTCAGCAGTTTCTGTATCATGCTAGCAATATACATAACAGTCTGAAAGCTCCTCTGAAATGTAGTCATTCCGAAGGCAAGTGGACATCATAGTTTTTGAAATTTATTTAATCAATTTTTATAGCCACTCATCTGAGCTGGTGACTTTGGGTGGTGAATAATGCTAAAAGTAAAACTGAGAACAATGACAGAAATTAAATGCATCGCAGCCACGAAAGGTAACAATGCAGCCAGGAGATTGGTCCCCTCAGACACCCCAAGCCCAGGCAGTCCCAGCAGATCCATAGAGCCCAATTTAACAAACAAGGTCTTGCATGTTTTAGCGCAAATATCCCCACAACTTCAGAGATTTGTCTCTCCCATGCCCAATTTGACCCATGCCCACCCACCCATCTTGCACAACCAACAACAGCCCCCCTCCCCACAAGTCTAGAGGCACTTATACAAAGGACTCGGCGCCTCCAGCTAACCGAAGACCCCATTTAACATACACCCTGTCACAGCCCTTGAGCCAACCAGTCCTCATTGGACTAGTTAGGAACCTCCACAGTCCCAATGACTGAAAGTCTCCACCCTCCAGAGTCCACACCCCTCCTGGTACTGATGGCAAGTGACACTTTTTCAGCCAAAGTCCTCTCAGGTCATGATGGCTTCCACTTTAAAAGCACACTCCAAGATGACTGCATTCAAAGTATATAAGATGCAAAAGAAAATATAAGTGATTGTATATATCTGGGGTCACTCCTTTTTTTAAAAAATCTTGAATTAGTGCTGCTCACTTGTTCTATATGAGTTATTACTTTCCTTCTCGTATGGAGCTGCAACTTGAAGTTTTGCTTCATTATTTGTGAATAGGGTTTCTGGATTTGAAAATTCCACAGTTGTTACGAATTTAATAATCAAATGCTAACTCACAATAAATATTTAAACATCATCAGCCTGACTTTTCTTAATACATTCTGGAAAATAATTAGATATTCAAAAGCAAGGAAGCTTTCTTTGTGCATGTTCATTCTTTACAGAAGTGTGGTAGAAGTTAGTGTTTACCTTTTTCCCATGAGCTCTTCCTCCAATTTGCCATGCTAGCCTTCAAAGCAGTAACTTTTAGTTTTTCTCTCCAACTATAATCATAATTGTATAAACAAGAACTTCACTCAATTTTGTGTGAAAGAAATTTCCATTTCTTAAATGGCTTCTAGATAAAATGCTTTTGAAGCTGAGAAGAACTGTGTAAGCTGTTTATGACAGTGGATGTTTGCCTCTTAAGAATAAATAATCCATTAACAATGCATACAGATTTGAGATGCCCCAAATACCTGTTTGAATAATAGTAATCCAAAATAAGTAGAGATGGTATTTTGCCTATTACCAGATGAGCATCCAGGCAGATTAGGATGATTTGGCCAAATAAGTTCCTTATTGTTGGGTATTTACTGTCTCTGTATTTAGGGTTTTAGAACAGATGGACTTAAGTATTTATTGGTGTATGGCTGAAGGTTTATATCTGTAAGAATGAGTATGCTGTTACAGGTTCCTCAATGTTAGAAGGATTTCCAACTGACCTAGAATCATTTTAAAATATTGAAAATTACATATTATTGGATCTGACAGATTGTTACATAGAAAGCCATGTTAGTACCTATTCAGAAATTTTTGTTTACTGGAAAGAGACAGGCTGCCCTCCAGTCTGAAAGACCAGGTGCAGATTTGCCACATTTGCTGAAATCTTGCAGATTTCATTTGGTGATACTGTGGAGACAGTAGGTCACAAAAAATGTCTCTGAGAATTAGATCAAATTAAAATGTTAATATCATTTTGTGAAGAATATAGGAGGATAAAGATGCTGTTTTGCTAGTGGCTTCAGGCTTCTTAATGCCTAGATTTGAAATCTTTTTGAAATCCCCTTTTTGCGAAGCAAGAAAAGAATATAACCATAAGTATTTAGTCAGGGCATCCTTTCAATTTTGATACTTCTATGGCTTTTTCAAGTGGTCACATATACATTAGAGCTGCAGAAAGTGTTTAAACCTGGTTTTAATGTATAAAAATGCCCAACAATCAGTAATATTTGAAGACTGAAAGCAGACATAAATACATTACAAAGTTAGGTGGTGATGATGATGATGATGCTATCTATTCAATCGTTTTTTGGCAATTCTATGGACCAGGTCCTTCCACATCTTCTGACCTTGCATTACTACTTTGAGTTTTTCTATGCTCTGGCTGGTGTCAGCTTTGATGGTGTCCAGCCACCATGTTCTTTGATGGCGGCCTGGTTTCCTTTTTTTACCGCTAACTCTTCCAAACATACAGGTAGTCCTCAACTTAACGACCACAATTGAGCCCAAAATTTATCTTCCTAAGTGAGAATTTTGTTAAGTGAGTCTTTCCCCATTTTACAACTTTTCTTGCCTTATTTGTTAAATGAATCACTGCAGTTGTTAAATTAGTAACACGGTTGTTAAGTGGATCTGGTTTCCCCCTTGACTTTGCTTGTCAGAAGGAGCCGAGGTGGCGCAGTGGTTAGACTGCAGTACTGCAGGCTACTTCAGCTGACTGCTAGCTGCAGTTCGGCGGTTCAAATCTCACCGGCTCAAGGTTGACTCAGCCTTCCATCCTTCTGAGGTGGGTAAAATGAGGGCCCAGATTGTTGGGGGCAATATGCTAACTCTGTAAACCGCTTAGAGAGGGCTGTAAAAGCACTATGAAGCGGTATATAAGTCTAAGTGCTATTGCTATTGCTATTGCAAAAGGTGATCACAAGAGCCCAGGACACTGCAACCGTCATAAATGTGAGTCAGTTGTTAAGCATCTGAATGTAAATCACATGACCATGGGGATGCTGCAATGGTTGTAGGTGTGAAAAATGGTCATGTCACTTTTTTCAGTGACATTGTAACTATGAATGGTCACTAAATGAAAGGTTGTAAGTCAAGGACTACCTGTAATTGTTTTCTCCAGTGAATTCCCCTGCATGACTTGGCCAAAGTAAGCCAGTCTCAGTTTCATGATTTTGCCTTCTAGTGACATATTCGGTGTTATGCGTTCAAGTACTTGCTTGTTAGTCACCTTTGCTGTCCAAGGAACAAAATTATATAATGAACGTTATTGTATAAATTATAGGCCTATAAATTGTCTTGTGAACACACACTCGTTTCTCATGTGAAAAGAAATGAAACATCTCAGCTAAATTGCCACAGAGCCTGTATTGAAGGGCTGCCCTAGGAAAGGGGTGGGGGATCCATCTGACATTGATTTAAGGTAAGAAAGACAGTCTTTAATGAGGGATGGCTTGCTCATAGTCTCGGGGTTTTTTTTAAAGTCAAGAATACTGGAAGACTTTTTTTAGGGATTTATTATAAAGTAAAGAATACTGGAAGAATTTTTTTTTTTAAGGGGAAAAAAAAGGTATAAAGAATGTCCATGTTTGTAATGTGAGCTAGATTATAGTTTTGCATTTCTAATTATAATATTTAAAGTGACCTTTTTCTGACCTGTCAAAGCTCAAAATACAACAGGGATCTCTGTAGCCATGGATCTCTTGCATAGAATTGTCCTTTTGTTTTGCTTAACGTAATTACTGTTTACATAATGTCGGTGTAAGAATTGGAATATTTGGTTCATTTTTTTCTGAGTTGGGTTTTCTGTACTTTAGAAAATGTAATTGAATATAAGGGCAGTAGCTCAAATAGCCCAACTTTATTTTTATCTGTACAAATAAGCTGATAAATATTGAGATTTAGAGCTTCCTGATACCAGCATATGTCAGCCTTTATTATCCCAAGCATAACAAGCTCTTGACATGCAGAACGTTACTGAACCAAATAGCTGAGTTCAGGTTCCTATATTCTTCCTTCTCTATGCTCTAACCTCTTTTCAGTATTTTGATCTTGTTTAAGTTCTTATTTCTCTATTTCCCTCTGTTAATATTTTTACCATCTTAGCCTCTTTTATGTTCAATAATCATTTTCTAGAACTTCAATAATAATTTTTGCGGAAAGAGTTCTAACTTCAAAATGGGCATCTTTCAAGATCACAATGCCTCTTTATAATTTAAGTGAGGAACATTTCTAGGAAGTTCAAAAGAGCAAACTTAACATACTTACTACTGTACATGTTATCAAGTTAATACTAATGCGTTCATGCTATTAGCCCACCCTCCTCAAATCTGATTGCTTTTACATTTGCTTCTACTTTTTATATATATCCAAACTAAAAGCTGGTAAAAAGATTGTTTTTGTAAAACAACTTCAACTATGGAAAGTCACTTAGTAAATTTAGATTAATTAGTGCATCTCAGCTGAAACTATCCCACAGGTTCAGGTTATAAGATTAAATAAATGGGAGGAGAAAAGATGGGAACTGAATATAACAAATAATGTCTATGTTTCTTAGTATTCTTTTGTTCTGGGATGGTTTGGAATATAAATTTCTAGAATTGTATTACTAGAATATAAGGAAATATATTTATTTTAAAATATTTAAATTGCATGATAAGAACTTTCTAAAATATTGGTAAAAAGGAAGAGCGGTTCTGAAATACTTCAGAATTCATTCTCTTTTTCAGAAGGCTGTAACTAGTCTTATCTTTGTTTTCTTGCAGTGAACACCTACCTCTTCATGATGCAAGCCCAAGGTATCATGATTCGTGAAAACATGAGAACGATAGGAGCGCAGGTTTATGAACAGGTGGTCCGCAGTGCCTATGCCAAGAGGAACAGCACTGGAAATGACTCTGGTATGTTTTGTGAGAAATGGGGTAAAGAAGGATTGCTGTCATATGTCATCAGGGCTTTTCGGAATATCAGAAGGGAAGTAGGTAATCTAATTTCAGAGAAAAGGACGTTACATAAGCTAGCTAGGCAGAGAAGGCACGTCTCCTGGGACCTATCAAATGTAGTTCTCCAGCTGGTGGAATCTGCAACATGACCTCACTGCTAGATCTAATAGGGCAGGTTGATATAACTGGGGAGAGATAGTCCGACATATATCACAGTTCCGTGTCATGAAGGGTTATTCCAACACCTTGAATTGGACCTGGAAGCAAACTGGCAGCCAGTGCAGATCACGGAGCAGAGGTATAACATGCTCTGTTCCAAGAGTGCACATAACTGCCCGCGCTACTGCATTTTGTATTAGCTGAAGCTTCTGGATACTCTTCAAGGGTAATCCAACGCAGAGTACATTGCAGTAGTCCAATCTGGAAATCACTAGGGCATGAGTGACCATAAACAAGGCATGCCAGTTCAGGAGCATGTACAATTTGTACACAAGACAAAGGTCTTCCTAGTAATGACTGCCACTTGCTCATCAAGCAGGAATCATGACTCAAGGAGGATCCCAGGTTTGTGCACTGAGTCTGAATGGGGCAATGCAACCCTATTCACCAGCAAAGATGACTTAGTGAAACCAGTCTTCCCCAAATCCAAAGCACTCAGTCTTGCCAGTTTCAGCTGAAGCCTGTTGTTCCTCTTTCAGCCTCCAGACCCTGGGATAAGACATTCATAGCTTCATCTTATTCACTGGAGGTGGAGATCTATATTTGAGTATCTGAGAATGCTGATGATACCTCACCCCATAGCAACAAATGAGTTCACACAGGGGTCTCGTGTAGATGATAAGAAGGAAAGGACAAAGCACTGAATCCTGTGCCACTGCACAATGGGGGGAGCAAGGGAGGGACCTCTCCTCCCCAATCAAAACTAAGTGCAATTGGTCCTAAAGGAAGGAGATGAATCAAGACAGCACCATGCTGCCCATTTCCAATCCTCTCAGCCGATCCAGAAGAATATCATGGTCAATGGTATTGAAAGCCACTGAGAGGTCCTGTATGGCAAGGATGGATGCATTACCCCCATCCTGTCCATGCCAGAGGTCATCCAAAAGCATAATCCATGCAGTTTCTGTCCTTTAGGTTCTGAATCCTGACTGAAATGGATCCAGACACATAACCAGATGTCTTTGATAATTGCTTTAGAAGTAGCAGTGCAGCTGATTAACCGAAGTGGAAGACACCATTTCTTCGAAAATTAACATTGACTTCATTACTCCTCAGCTATTTAATAAGAACAGCAAAAGTCCTGGTTTGTTTAGTGTTTCTCGCTTTTCAACTGGCTTAGATGGTGTGACTATGAGATCCCTGATACAAAATGTAGGAAATTTTCCGTTGCAGTAGTAACCAACTTTGGAAATGTAGATGTTTATATTTAGCACAACCAACTTCTACATATGCATAGTACCTTGTTCCAGCCTTTAGTTATGTGGGTGAATCCTAATCAGATCTTCATCCTATGGGAAGCCATAAAAATCATATACTTAAATAGTTGTGGCTTTTAAAAAGAGTGCTTTGTTTTAATTTTTTAATTTTATTTTCAACATCGCTTGAACACTACGTTTTTACTTCTAACCCACCCAATAGCCAAATTCTCTGGGTAAAATTATATAAATACTAATGTAAAAAAAGAGAGAAACAGGAAAACAGTATACAGGAAAGATATAAAACACATACAAACGACTGTTTTAGCATGAAGCAAGGACTTTAAAATCAAACTGAATATTAAAATATAAAAAACATCTGGTTATACCTGTAATACTACTATAAATAATATAATGGCTTGATTAGAGAGAATGATGCATCAGAGAAAGTTTTAAAAAGCACCTTTGGGACAACCATGACCTGGATGTCTGAGAATCTCCATAGATATTAAATATGTTACAGGCTCATTTGTACTGCAGGAGCACTTTTCTGCTCTTGTTCTCCAGTGCGCTGCTAGGAGAATCCAAGCATGGGTTAACTTCTGTCTGATTGCCCAGGGACTGAGTTGAGAAAGTTCCGGCCATGCCTCCTCTGTTCCACTGAGCCCAGTTTTTCTACTCAGTCTAGCCTAGAGGGACGTAAAAAATCTTTCTCTGCTCAATCTGAGGGAAACAGACAGAGTTTTCAAGCTTGGATTCTCCTATCTTCGATTAATTCGGTGAAGGTCAGATTTCTACAGAAACAGGAACGGGCGATAGCAGGGAGGCTTCCGAGCTGCTTAATTGCTTTCCGCTGCCGGTGTGTGTGCTGGTTTCCCCGGTCCGCCGGCAAGAACCGGCACCACCTGATCCAGACAACATAAAGGCAGCCCGGAGTCGCTGCCCGATCTTTAGGTCACACTCCGAAGACCACGGCTTGGTTATCGGCACCGGGAGATTTCGCTCCCCATTCGGGCGATATATCCGCCATAGAGGCGGTTCCCTCGGGACAGGAGGGACTAGGCTTTTACTCCATCCTGTTTCTAGTTTTGAAAAGCTTGGGGGGAGGTGGGAGGAGAGCTATTCTAGATTTTAAAAAGCTCAACATCCATTTAACATACAGGCGCTTCAAAATTCAATCCCTAAAATCCATCCTGGGATGCATCAGGCAGGACGACGTATTGACGTCCATATATCTCAAGGAGGCCTATCTCCATGTGCCCATACCACCGTCACACAGAAGGTTCCTAAGGTTTTGCTTTGCAGGGACTCATTACCAGTACAGAGCCTTGCCATTCGGCTTCTCATCGGCCCCCCGAACCTTCACCAAGCTGTTGGCAGCGGTGGCGGCGCACCTCAGGGCATGGCCAATAAGACTACAATACTATTTAGATGACATCCTCATCCAGTCATCATCTCATCTTCGAGCAAACAAGGATCTAATCACGATCCAGACTCTAAAGAAACATGGCTTCTCTGTAAACCTCAAAAAAAGCCATCTGATTCCGACCACCAGTCTTCTTCACCTGGGCACGGTGATAAACACCGGGACCTGCGAGGTCTATTTATCGCAGGACCGTCAGTCCAGCATTATATGGAGAGCCGAGGTGGCGCAGTGCTTAGAGTGCAGTACTGCAGACTACTTCAGCTGACTGCTAGCTGCAGTTCAGCGGTTCAAATCTCACCGGCTCAAGGTTGACTCAGCCTTCCATCCTTCCGAGGTGGGTAAAATGAGGACCCAGATTGTTGGGGGCAATATGCTGACTCTGTGAACCACTTAGAGAGGGCTGTAAAGCACTGTAAAGCGGTATATAAGTCTAAGTGCTATTGCTATATGTCTGATGAGTCAAGGTCGGAGGCAGATCAGTTCCATTGACCGTCCTTTCTCAGTTGCTGGGAAAGATGATCTCCTGCATCGACATCGTGCCTTGGGCGAGGCTACACGCTCGAACTCTCCAATTGTTCCTGTTGCCACATCAGAGGGCGAACAGCAGCCACTCCAGGACCAAAGTACGGTCCCATCAACAGTTCTTCAGTCACTTCGTTGTTGGATGCCCAGTGCCATGCAGAGAGGCTGTTTATTCAAAGAACCCACCCGCATCACAATGACTATGGATGCCAGTCTTTTTGGGTGGGGAGCCCACGTCCAGTCCCAAGTGGCCCAGGGACGCTGGAGCCCATCGGACTTGACAAACAACATAAATTGGTTAGAGCTTCAGGCTGTCCACCTGGCCCTTCGCCATTTCGAGCACTTAGTGACCGACCGCCATGTCTTGATCCTGACGGACAATGTGGCCACCAGGTCACATATCAACCATCAGGGGGGCACCCGTTCCAGACGTCTTATGCTCGAGACGGAGAAGCTGGGACTCTGGGCAGAACTGCATGTCCGTTCCATCTGGGCGGAACATATATCAGGGACCTCGAACGGGCAGGCGGACTGGCTGAGCAGGACCACCATAGACCATTCCGAGTGGCGCCTGCACCCAGATCTGTTTGAGGCTCTGTCCCAGAAATTCGGCCGTCCGGTAGTGGACTTATTTGCTCATCCGACAAACACTCGATCTACCAAGGTTCTTCTCCAGGTTCACAGTACCGGGGGCAGAAGGGGTCAACGCTCTCCGCAGCCCTTGGCCACAAGGTCTCTTGTATGCTTTCCCGCCTCTTCCTCTTATCCCGAGGGTGATGATGAAGGTGTTAGTGGAGAGGGCGGAAATTCTCCTCGTCGCCCTCATTGGCCGAGACACCCTTGGTACGCGGATCTGATCAGCCTATCAATATCCCATCCCTGGAGGATTCCCGACCACAGGACCTCTCTCAGCCAGGGGGCTATGCTCCACCCCGAACCTCAATGGCTCTAGTTAGCCGTCTGGCACTTGAGAGGGATATCCTGAGGAAGGATAGATTCTCCGGGAAGGTGATCCAGACCATTCAGGCATCCAGAAGAGCTTCCACTAACCGCATTTACAATGCTACCTGGTCCGCATTTTGCAGTTTTTGCTCTAAAAATCAAATTGAGCCTACCTCAGCGTCAATTCCACAGGTCCTAGACTTTTTACAGTAGGGTCTGGATAAGGGTTTATCTCCCAACACCCTCTGCAGGCAGGTAGCTGCCTTGTCCACTGTATTGACATATGAGAATTTACAATCTCTCGCTCATCATCCAAATTTTCCTCAAGGGGGCTGCTAATTTGAGGCCTCCTGTGGTACATCGTTACCCCACCTGGGACCTTTCCCTGGTTTTGCAAGCACTTACCTCTACACCGTTTGAGCCGTTGAGGACGACTAGTCTCCGGTTCTTGACGCTTAAGGTCGCCTTCCTGGTAGCAATAACTTCAGCCAGGAGAATCTCAGAGTTGGCAGCCCTCTCAGTTCGCAATGACCTGTCTATTTTCCATCCTGACAAGGTGGTTCTCAGACTGGACCCCTCCTTTCTCCCTAAAGTTAACTCCTGGTTCCACAGGGCCTAGGAGGTCATTTTCCCAGATTTCTGCCCAAACCCTAATCATCCCCTGGAGAAAAAAATGGCATACCTTAGATTTCAGGAGGGCCCTCCAAAGATATATTAAAAGTACTGCCTCATTTTGGAAGACTGAATCTTTATTCATCTCCTTTCAACCGGCATCCATGAGGTAAGAAAATCACTCCCATCAACTGTAGGCCGCTGGCTGAAGGCGTGCATCGCCAAGACCTATGAAATTTAGGCTAGGCCGTTACCGGGACGTATAACAGTACACTCAACCAGAAGCGCGGCTACAACGGCAGCATGGGCTACGCAGGCCTCGATTGAGGATATTTGCAGGGCGGCGACGTGGTCATCACCATCACCCTTTATTAAGCACTATAGACTGGATGTCTTTGCCTCAGCTGAGGCATCATTTGGAAGGAGAGTGCTACAAAAAGTTCATTCCACCTCGGGGACCCTGGAGCAGCCTGTTTCCCGCGTTTGAGACATTAAGCTTGGGTATATCCCATGCTTGAATTCTCCTAGCAGCGCACTGGAGAAGGAACATTGGCTTACCTAAACGTTCTTTCTCTGTGCGCTGCGGGAGAATCCAAACCCGCCCTAGTGACCATCTGGGTCCAGGGTCTACAGATTACTGGAATTACCTACATTATGGATTTACTGGAGGTCTACGCCTTCATAGAAAAACTGGACTCAGTGGAGCAGAGGAGGCGTGGCCGGAACTTTCTCAACTCAGTCCCTGGGCAATCAGACAGAAGTTAACCCATGCTTGGATTCTCCCGCAGCGCACAGAGAAAGAACGTTCCGGTAAGCCAACGTTCCTTTCCTGCTCTAGCTTCATTTTTAAATATAAAATGTTATATGTCAAAATAATTTATGCATGGTTGTGGAAATGCTATTAACTGGGATGTTGTATTGCACTGATGTCTGTCCACGGTATTTCACCCTAAAATGAGTAAGCATGTTTTCACAGAAACTGTCCCTTATGTTGTTGACATGTGTTTCTTGAATTATTATTCATAGTAAAATGCACTGCTCATTTTCTCGATACCGTTTCACAATAACGTCATTCGATTTCCTTATAAAAGAAACTACACCCAAGGAAAAAGGAAATCATTTCTAATTTCTTTTTTGCAAGGTTTTTGGTTTCTGTAGGTATCAAAATATATAACACTACCTTTGAAATCGCATAGCTTTTTTTCCCCAGATTTCCCAGCCAATCATCTTTGAAAATTTCAATTGTCTCCATTTCTTAAAGTATTTTCCTGAGTTAGTTAGAAAAAAGAACATTCTGCAAGTTGATATGCAGCAAAAGAACTGCCAAATGTATTGCTAGGATACACCATTCAAATTGTATCTTTCATCTGTTTGAAACAATTCCCCTTCAGTAGTTCCCTTGTTCCATCTGAAATTTAAAAAATGATAAAACTTACATTAAGGGCGCAGTCACAGTTTCTATATGAAAGAAAAGTTTAAGGTATCTATGGAAAGAGCATCTTAATTTTTGTACTTTTGCTGCTTTTACTGCTGATGATACAATAGTACCAGCAAAATAATTTTATTCTCCATTCTTCCCTCCCTAATAATTTCACAATACGTAAAGAATTTCGTAGTTCTTAATTATTTTACTTTTACCTTCGACAACTTTGAAATTAATTTAATGCCCTATAGCAGTTAATTCACAAAAAGGGGGGAAAAAGATTTGGAGATTTGAATTTATATCTCATATATTTACTCTGGACATCTCATTGTATTTAGAGGGGTTATGCAGCCTCTGAACTCATTCACAACCTTCTTTATTTTTGCATGTAATTTTCTCATGAAAATCAGCATATTGTCACATGAACATTAACAGGCTCATTTATAAGAAAGCCACAATAGTTTCATTAGAAGTGAAATGGTAAAATTAAAAAATCAGCATTCTGAGTAATATGTTTTATATCAAGGAAATTCATGAGTTGAAATTCTAGTTGTCTAAATATGCATTGTTCAGATCGGTACAAAGTTTAGCTATGATAAAAATTAAACAGAAAAAAGGAATTAGTGGTTTGTTGTTGATAAGAATATATGATGCTAACATGTAAGCACAATAACCTTGCTAATATAGATACTAATAATGGAGTGCCTTGTATTGTCTAATTTCAGTCTCATGTTGGCCTCCTTCATGGTGAAATATGAGCATGCTGCTGCAATTATTACACATTCTGATAGCTGAACTCTTTAACACTGTGACCTTGTTGGGGGGAAAAAGGGACAATCTAAATTTTGGAAAAAACAATTAGAATCTTTTTATTGTACTTTAGCCTGCATGTCTTCATAGATTTGATATATTAGGTTAGAACAAAAAAATATTCATCTTCAGTGCTAGGAAACATAAGGCATTTTACGTCACATAAGGCATTTTAAAAACAGTTATGTAAATAACTGCAGCTAGCTGGAAATAGGTTCACATTTGTCATAAACAACAACATAGAGCCAGGCTTTCCTGGATCATTGGAATTCTCTTCCTTCTCAAATGAAGAGGGTTTTATGTTTTGGAAGCAAGTGAAGACCATTCTGTTTTGTTTGGTCTTCAGCAGATAGGTTGAAGTTGTTGAAAAGATAAACATCCCTGTTACTTTTGATTTGATACCTGTTACTTATTTTGGTTATGTTATTATTTTTATGTTTTACTTGCACAGGGTCTTGCAAAGTAATTGGTATGTGCTATTGTAAAATGAAATATACTAATCATAAATAAAAATATGTTGTAACATATAAATTGAAATGGGCCCAGATTAAATATCCGATCAATGGATATTAGAAATGGGAAAATATCGTTGATCCTGAGGATCAACCTGTTCCTCTTAAATCAGTATTAAGGTCTCAACAGTATATTGTAGCTAATGGGAGAGTGGGTAGATTATTTGTTTGAGTTTCATTTGTGTTGATGCATTACAGACTCTTTTAAACATGCAGCCAGAAACATCAAGAAACGGTCTTATTATGTTTGATAATTTTGTCTAGTTCAGAATACTATACAGTGCCTGTTCAAGTCGTTAGAATTTTTTCCCAGCCCTATTTGGAAACATCAGGGATTAAACTTTAAATACATTGTGCAGGTGCTGTATTAATGAACTAAAATCTTTTTTCTTAATAAAAATCTGGTTTGAAAGGAGAATGGCTTCTTTATCAAAAGAGATAGGTCAGCTAATATTTTTATAGTCACTATCAGATACTTCGGATGAATTAAGTTGCCATAATTCTGTCTGCTTCTGCTTTCCATTTTACATAATAAAATCCAAATGTTGCTTTCATGGTGCTGTTGACATATAAAATATGAGCACAATATAGCAAATCCTAAAATAAACATTAGGAATTCCTCAAATGAATAAAATAAACAAAATGATGTATTGATGCAACTATCAGTGTCTTACTGGCTTTATAGGTATTTAATGCATTAATTCTGGAATTTCTTTTCTTTCTTTATTTTCTTTGGGAGAAAATTCCATTTCCTAATGATAAAATCATGAAAGTTATTGTTTATGTTGCATAATACTAAAGATATTAAGAAATAAACCAAATGACTTGGCTAGCAATAGTAAATAATGAAATACTCTTGAATAGCAGTCTTGTTTTCTCACTCTTCCATCAGATTATCCTCTTGATTTGAATCACAGTGAAAACTTTCTGCAAACAACAACTTTCCTTCCTGAAGATTTTACTTATTTTCCAAATCATACTTGCCCTGAGAGGCTTCCTTCTATGAGTAAGTTTTATTACGATTTACATAATAACTCTTCTCCCTTTCCAGTTATATGCTCACATATATAAAGTCATATTCCAGCCAGAAATAAATTCTCTGAAACCTTATTTATTTCAGTGTTGCTCCATATATTTTACATTTTTAATTGAATCTGAATTCAATTTGTTCAACCTAGAATTAATTATTTATGTGTAAGTAGATTGCTGAACTAAGTTTATATCATGGAAGAAACCACTGTGTCAGGGTTCCGAATAGCATCTGGAATTAAATCAGAGTCGGAGGCAAAGCATTCCTCAAAGTTCCAATTTATTAACAGAGCCATGTCAGCACGGCTGGGAGAAAACCCGAATCTGAAGTCCCAGGGTTTTCTCCACCCAGTTGAAAGTTCAAGCCTTTGTCCCCACACCCCCAAGTTCATCACATGAACCAATCTTCATCTGGCAACTTGGTAGAAACTCCCACCTCCTTCTGTGCAGGTGCAGGACAAAGGATGACCTTGACAATCTAGAAGGAATTTGTTATGGCTACATGCAGACATCCCTCATGCAACTGCCCCTCCCAAATTCCCATAGCAAAGAATACATTTTAAAATAGCATAAAGTGTGGCAGGCCAAAAATCCAAAGAGAATGGCTTCGGCCTGACACACTGCTTACTTCCTTGAATTGCTTTATACTGCATCAAAGCTTCAGCTAACACCTCCAGACTGTACAGAAGCCACTTCTTGAAACGCTGGATAAACCATTGAATTGGCGCCAAGTGAAGAAAGATAATTATTTTATTCATAGAAAGGGAGCAGGTTCTATTGCTTAGCAAAATAGATTCAAAAAGGATATTCCATTGAATATTCCTTGAGCGAAGCATCCCTTCATGGCTTTACATGGTCCAGACATTATTTTGTTTATTAATTAATTATTAATTAATAATCTATTAATAAAATCTGCTTAGTTCATTTATGTCCAGATTTTCTCAACTGTGGGATGGGGGAGAAATAGAGACCCTTTACCACATTATTTATCATGTATAGATTGGAACTATTCTCATATTTAAAAGTAGTTTATAGTCATCAAAAACATGTTATTATCCTCCATTGGCACATGGAGACTCTTCTTAAATATTCATAAAGGTGACACAGGAACACCTAAAAGAATATAGGTCGTTCAAGCTTAACATCTGTTTGTTAATGACTGTTCAAACTTATGTCAAGGTTCAGGCCATACGTTTCAGGCATTACAGGTAGACCACAGATAGGACTGGCTCCCATTATTTATGATGATTAATGTCTCTGCAATCATGTGATCACCATTTGTAACCTCCTTTGTTGGCTTTCTACAAGCAAAGTCAATGGGGAGACCTGCAGGTGTCACAAGTGGCAACATGTGACTTTGCACTTAAGAATGGCACTGGATTTGCTTCACAATGACAATCAAAAGTGCTAGAATTTCCATTTTTTAGCAGTGCGGTTATGTGTTGTTGCTCTATGTCAGTGGTTCCCAAAGTGGGCGGTACCGCCCCCTGGGAGGCGGTGGGATGACTTAGGGGGGCCACTAAGAGCCAAGGGGGGTGCTAAGAGGCCACGTGGAAGGCAGGAAAGCATGTCGGGGCGGCGGAGAAGGGAGGTAGCAGCCCTACCATGCTTGGCGGCCTTCCACGCAGCCTTCCCGGCGGTCCCCCATGCCCGCTTGCCTTCCGAGGTCAGCGTCCAGTCCAGCCCGGCCAGTGGATGGGCGGGCGGCCCTTGGTGGAAATGCAGACGCTGAGAAGGGCAAGTGGATGTCCCAGGGCTGCTGCACATGCAGTCTCCAGGCAGTGCCACTTTCTCCCTGCCCCGCCAAGGCCCCCGCCAGCCCGGAGACTGCGCTCCAGGACGGCACATGATAGGGGATGCACCGCTGCTGGGTCGGAGTGCGGTTGCCGCCGCCACCGCCCCTCTTGCCTTCCCGGCTTCGGCTCCGGGAACTTCGCAGGCTGGGAAGCGTCAGGGTCCACCAGGAAGCCTCAGGGGTCCGCCAGGAAGCCTCAGGGGTCCGCCGGGAAGCCTCGGGTCCGCCGGCCTCCGGGCTGGCGGCCTTGGTGGGGCAGGGAGAAAGTGGCGCTGCCTGGAGAGCCGGCGAATGGGCGTGCCGGGCGGTCTCCGAGCCTCGCCAGGAAAGTAAGCCAAGCGCCGGCCAGAGCACTTTCTTCCTTCTCCCACCGCCGAGAAGAGAGAAAGAGAAAGAAAGAAAGAAGATTGGAAAAGGCATGGATGTTTCTCATGTGCATTCACACATTCAGGGACACCCTCACTTTCTCTCATCCAGATATACCTGCACACGTGGAACCGTTTTATAAGCCAGGTTAAGCTAATCAACAGTGGAGCTCTAAGAATGCCAGCTGATCAATGGGCATGTTCTCATTTTCAAAACGTCTGGCATTTCTTCCTGCTACCAAAGACCTTCAGGGGTTCTTCACAGGAAGGGAGAAAGGAGAAAGAAAGAAAGAAAAAAAGAAAGAAAGAGAGAGAGAGAGAAAAAGAAAGAAAAAGAAAGAAAGAAGAAAGAAAGAAAGGAGAAAAGGAGAAAGAAAAAGAAAGAGAAAGAAAGAAAAAGAAAGATGGTAGGAAGGAAGACAGAAAAAAAGAAAAAGAAAGAGAAAGAAAGATGGTAGGAAGGAAGGAAGACAGAAAGAAAGAAAAAGAAAGAAAGAAAGATGGAAGGAAGGAAGGCAGAAAGAAAGAAAAGGAAAGACTTATGACCTCAATTGAGCCCAAAATTTTGGTTGCTAAGCAAGAGCGTTGTTAAGTGAGTTTCACCACGTTATACAAGTTGGCCACGCCCACCTGGTCACCTGACCACCAAGCCACACCCACCTGAAGGCGGTGGGGGGCACTGAGGATGAGTTTGTAGCACCAAGGGGGCGTTGGACTGAAAAAGTTTGGGAACCACTGGTCTATGTGCCACATTGCTTAGTGACAGAAATTCCAGTCCCAGTTACCATCATTAAGTGAGGACTACCTGTAATGCCTGAAGCATATGGCCTGAACCTTAAACAGGATTATCCTAAAATGTTGAGTTCCGTCTACTGTTTCTAAATGCTGGTATATCCAATGAAGCATTATAAGTGCACATACTTGAAAGATTCATCCATCAATAGTCTTTGCTGAGTTTCTGTGCTCTAAATTTGGGAATAAGCTGTCTTGGTTGGTGACCATGATTATATCGGTGAAGGATAATGAGGCCTAGTAAAATTATTGTCACCCATCATAAGTAGCAATTGCTCTCCAGCAAGTTTGGCAAATCCAAGCACACAAATTTGTTTTATGTGGAGTTTATGTGCTTCCTTTCTTCATACTCAGCACTACAGTAAGAGTGCGATGCTGTTACATGTTGCACATCTGGAAGTAACAGCTTGTACTTGGTTATTCTTCCATATGAAGTATACAGTACATACAGTAATCATCAACTTAATAACCATTTGTTCAGCAACCTGAACAAAAAATTACAATGGTGCTAAATAGTGCATGAGCTGAGAGCTTATGTACCAGAGACAAATTTGTTATGTGTCCAATCACACTTGGCCAATAAAGAATTCTATTCTATTCTAAACTAAGATACTTTTGACCGATGCTCAAAGTTATGGCCGTTGCATCTCCTCCATGGTCATATGACTATGATCTGGGCTCTTGGCAAACCATTCACACTTACGACAGGTTACCAAGCCCTCCACGATCATGTGACCACCGTTTACAATCTGCTGTGCTGGCTTCCTCAGAAAGCCAACAGGGAAAGCAGCCAGAAAAGTTGCAAGCCACTTCATTTCTCTGGGCAGCGGTGCGCTGCATGGAGAAATGAAGCTTGGAGTGTTTTGCTTCTCCATGCAGCACACCGCCTCCTCTCCCTGCCCTGAGACTTTTTAACTTTCTAGCACATGGCAGGGAGGAGAGCCAGCATGCTGGGTCAGATAAATGAAGCTCTGATCATTGGGATCCGAGTTTTTTTTCTCTGGCCAGTTCTGCACGTATTGTCCCTTTCTTTGAAGATCCGTGTAATCACCTAGTGACTGCTCCTGGGAAGGCCAGGCCAGCAATCGTTGAGCAAGACAATCACATGTGCCTTGCTTAACGATGGCATTGACTTATTACTGTAATAGGCAGGCTCCATTACAATTGTAACATGTAGACCAGTGATGGCGAACGTATGGCACGCGTGCCACAGGTGGCATGTGGAGCCATATCTGAGGGCACGCAAGGCGTTGCCCTATGTCAGCTCCAGCGCGCATGCGTGCGCTGGCCAGCTGATTTTCGGCCGCTTTTTCGGACGTTTTCACTCTCCCCAGGCTTCAGGAAAGCCTCCTGAAGCCTGGGGACGGGGGAAAACGGGCCAACGGGCCAACCGGAAGTTCATTTCCAAACTTCCGGTTGGGCTGTTAGGCCGTTTTTCGCCGTCCCCAGGCTTCAGGAGTCCGGAGGCTTCAGTGAGGCCTGTGCACATGTGCAGGGGGGGGGGTTGTGCACATGCATGGGAGGCAGCGGGGGGTTGTTTGCATACGTGGGGGGAGGGCATAGGTGTGGGCACGCGCTAGTGCGCGCACACACCCTTTTGGCACGTGAGCAAAAAAAGGTTCGCCATCACTGATGTAGACTATCTGTAATACCCAAGTACTCCTTGAATGTAAGAGGCTTCTAATTCTTATATCATCTAATTCTTGTACCATCAATAACCTAAGGTACTAACCCTTCAAATTTTATTTGCAAGGTTATGGTATCTCCTGATAATCTGTAGGTTTAGGTAAATTTATTGGCTTAGAACTTTGATTAAAATAGTAAAGGGGGGGAGTTAATTCTGAAAATTACAATTGATTGCAAGATAGCAATAACAGTAGTATAACAACAAAATGCATAATATGATAAGGAGATATTGCAAAACGTATTTTTTGAGCTGTGCTTGCTGCTTCTCATTTTCTGCTATTTACATACACAGAGGGGCCAATTGATGTAAATATGAGTGAAATCAGTATGGATGAGATCCACCAGTTTTTCTCTCAAGACCCTACTATCAAATTAGGAGGCCACTGGAAGCCTGGTGACTGCTTGCCTCGCTGGAAAGTAAGCTACAGAAAGGGAATGTTGAAAATAATAATGCTATACCATCTCAAATCCTGAATTTGTTATGTGCAATATAAAGGGCTTATGTTTTTCTTTTGAAATGTTTTTATATAAGCTGCTGGCCTTATAATTCAGGGTTTTTTTATTTTGGTAGCTGTTATAATATAATAGAAGAGAATATTTGTACAGTAGAGTTCTTAGTGCTTTCTGAGCTTAGTTGTTTGCTTGTAAACATTTTATTACTCAGCTAGCTAATATTGTTAGTGTGTCTCGCACACAAGTTGCAAGCAGAGTTTCTAGCACTACTCATTTCTCCACTTTGGAAATCTCACTTCAAGAACTGATCTTAGGAATATTAAAAATAAAATTAGGAATCTGTCTTGAAGAACTGGAGTTCAATATGATATTTTAATGTAATGCAAGTTCAAGAACCAAGCCTGAAGCCACAGCTTTAAATGTTATTAATTATAATCTAATATTTAGTATTAGCAGGCAATGAGATTTGTTTACAAGGACTGAGATGATGAGCCCATTTAACCTCTAAATCAGAAGTGTTGACACATGCACTTGGTCTCTGGAATCTTATTAGGCTAAAATAAATTAATTTGAATTTTATTGTAACGTATTCGAACAGAATTTTGCAAGAAAAGAACATTTAGGCAAACCAGTTCCCACTCTTAAGGATTTAAAGATTTTACTTACAAAAATAATGTCCATTTGAGGTTTACATCTTTGCTTATCCAGTATTGATAGCTTAGGTTGCTTGCAAGATCTTAGAAGAGCTCATGTTCTCTCTCCTTGTAGGTGGCTATTCTTATCCCATTCCGCAATCGTTTTGAACATTTGCCGGTTCTCTTTAAGCATCTTATTCCAATGCTGCAACGCCAACGTTTGCAATTTGCCTTTTATGTCATTGAGCAAGTAAGTTTGCATTTACTGTTTTTGTTTTCAAGGTTAATTTCTAGATTTGTGAAGTCTAGTTTGTTTTGATAACATTTTCTCATCAAATCAAATACTGAAGTAATTATTTTAATGAGGCAACTCATGTCATCCTGAAGCCTTGGCTGACTGTTCCCCTAGCCAGAAACTTCTACCCATGCAAATATAAAATATTCTTCCAGTTACTGGAACTGCTGGAGGAGGCTTCAGGAGAGAAATGAAATGATGCATGCATTTCATTTTTAGAAGCAAGGAGGCCATATTGCTTTACAAAACATCTTCAAGGAACTGTTTCATTTAAACTTATAAAATAAAACTTTTAAGGATTTGCACAGCTATGCTAATTCCATCTCTAGTGATGGAGAAATGCTGATCTGTTGTATAATAGCAATACCACTTAGATTTATATCGCCCCAAAGTGCTTTACAGCACTTTCTGAGTGGTTTACAAATGTCAGCATATTGCCCCCAACAATCTGGGTTCTCATTTTACCCACCTCGGAAGATGGAAGGTCAACCTTGAGCCCGACAGGATTGAATTCCAGGCTGTGAGCAGAGTTTGCCTACAATACTGCATTCTAACCACTCCGCCACCAGGGCTCCAAAAACCCTGTAAGAAAGATATACTCGTAGAGTTTTTGCTCAATTATATCTCAAATGTTCAGAGTGTTGTTTCAAATTTGAAGTGATGGAAGACTTCCAAGAGTGTGTGTGTGTGTGTGTTTTGTTTGTTGTAGTTAAAACCTAAGGCTATCTAAATCAAAATTTTGGTACTTCCTAAGACATATAGCTTTAATTGACTCTGTATACCCCAATATACCTCAACTATGTACAAAGTTCCCCAAACAGATTTGAATTGCCACACTTCTCCTTGATGAAACTCTTACAGTGTTTGCATGCTTGTTTTGTCTGTGTGTGTGTGTGTGTGTGTGTGTGTGTGTGTGTGTGTGTGTGTACAATTGCCTATAATACATCTGTGTAAGATCCATTTAAGAAGTGGGATCCTTATACTTGTATCAAAAGGTGTTGTAGCTCTTTCTACAGACTAGGTTGGGCTATCACGGGACAAAAGTGATATATAAATTTTGCATTGCATTTATATTTAAGTGTTAATCAAATTCAGCCTAAATATCTAGATGGGCATGATATCACTGTGTTTCTAGGCATGTGTTTAACTCCTATTTTTCAAGAATTATCCTGGCAACAATGTGTGTCTTTTTTGGTATTTGTAGTTAGGCTTTAGGGTGATCCTACAAGCCCACATATGTCTATCTGCAGGCCTTAATCTGCTGATATGTCAGACATGTCAATCTAATGAAACAAAATTTTCTTAGGTAAAATTTGAAAGAAAAATCTCTGTGTCTTTGAAAAAGAAAACTTACCATACTGTAAGATATGAAGCAACTAAATGCACCTATTCATCCACTTCAAGTATTGGAACTCAGGTTGTCTTGTGTATGAAAGTAAATGTTATTTTTTTTTATATGCTGGGCTTTTCTTCTAGGCAGGTAATCAGCCCTTTAATCGCGCTATGCTCTTTAATGTTGGCTTTCGGGAAGCTATGAAGGACTTGGACTGGGACTGTTTGATCTTTCACGATGTGGACCATATACCTGAGAATGATCATAACTATTATGGATGTGGGCAGATGCCAAGACATTTTGCTACAAAGTTGGATAAGTACATGTATATGTAAGTAAGTGTAATTCCCTAGTGAGTTTAATGCTAAAAGTAGAAAATTAATTAGAAGCAGATACTACTGTAACTAAAACTAATTGAGACAAGCTACAACCACATATTTGCTGTGACCACTAAAAACTGTAATCATTTAAAACTTGACTGACATTTTTATTTTCATGTATCTGTAGCCTTCCATATGCTGAATTTTTTGGTGGAGTGAGTGGCTTGACAGTGAAACAGTTCAAGAAAATCAATGGCTTCGCAAACGCGTTCTGGGGCTGGGGTGGAGAGGATGACGACCTTTGGAACAGGTACGTTGCATGCAGGAAACACGGAGAGGGTGGTTTACATGTAAATTCCAATTGATGGGGCTCCGTGATTTAGTTTCAAATTCCACAAGACACGTGAACAAAAAGAATTGCAATATAAAATTAAAAAGGAGTGACTTTTATCAGTTTTTTTTTCAGAAAATTTGTATCCTTGGTTACATCTTGCATTATATACTCATCTTAGCAATACCAACTGCCTGAAAGTCTTCCCTATTTTCTTTTTATGCTATTCAGCCCTGTTTTGGCAGCTGCCACTCTTACAAGATAACATCTAGACAGTGCCCATCTCCCCAGCCATGTCATTATCAATGATACAAAGTTAGCCTTCCTTCCCATCGTTGTTAATTTTAAATCAATTTAGTGTTACCATTTATTGTTTTAACATTTCATATTGTTGCTTTTATTGATTGTAAGCTGCCTAGGCAAGATAGGCAGCATGTAAGTTTAATAAATAAATCATAAAAAATAAACAAAGTCTACTTCATCTTCCACCTTTATAATTTAAGTTGACCCATGAAGTACTGTTTATTTCCTAGGTATAGTTAATTTACTCTATTAGATAAGCTGTTTTTAGAAGTACATAACAACAATACTCATTATAGCTGTGCCATAGCTTCATAGTTATCAGTAAATAAACAGCTTATTCCACTCTTTAACTGGAATATAACAACAGGCTGCCACACAACTAATTCCAATGAAAAAGTGTATAAATAAGCTAATTTAGGAGATACGTTGGGATGCTTGCTTATGAATAATGTCGATACGATGTTTGCTCAAATGATTAGTGTTGGCAAATACTAAATTCAAAGCAGTTTAATGACTCCCTTTCTCCTCCAGGGTTCACTATGCAGGCTACTTGGTTACTCGGCCAGAAGGAGATACAGGGAGATACAAGTCAATTCCCCATCATCACAGAGGGGAAGTTCAGTTCTTAGGAAGGTAAGTTGTTATAAATATTGTATATATGCAGATTTTACGGTCCACCAGATTTGAGTGGATGTCATTCTAAATGCTAAAACTCTGCACCTTAAAAGTTGTGGTGAAGTTTAACAGTCTAAAACAGAGGTCTTCAAACTTGGCAACTTTAAGACTTGTGGACTTCAACTCCCAGAATTCTCCAGCCAGCATAGCATAGTCTTAAAGTTGCCAAGTTTGGGGACCCCCTAGTCTAAAACCTCCAGTGTATTTCTTAAACAATATAGACAACCTATTATCTGCATTCACCAATTAGATGGTTGAGCACATTAAGTCCTTCATCTTAAAAATTCCTGTGGATCTTTACTTTGTAACCTCAAGTCATTGCGTTGCTTTTCTTTATGATTTTTGATCATCCAACTGTATTTCAGTTTGAGTTTAAGATGATTCTAACTTGCTATCTCTGCATAAAAGTATATGTGTTTGTGGGATAGGTAATTATGGTAGTTCAGATTATCTTATGTCACAAACTAAATCAGCGCTCCTTATTTTTCCAGTCAAGACATATTTGTCCCCAGCAATTTCCTAATTATTAAAAGCCTTGCCAAATGTTCAGATGTTTCTACTGGAAAAGCACAAACATGGATTATTCTCAGACAGATTTCAGCAAAATTTTAAGATCTCCTTTCTCTTTAGTTGGCAAACCTAACCTCCGCTTTCAAGGATATACATGTAGGCCTTGACTTACGATCAGAATTGGGACCGGAAGTGATGCATTCATTAAGTGAATTTCACCTGATTTTACAACTTTTTTGCAACGGTCATTAAGCAAATCACATGAGCAAAACAGCTCCCTCCTTTGCTTATCAAAAGCCTCCTGGGAAGGTTGCAAATACAGTTGCCAAATGCCCGAATTTTGATTGTGTGACTATGGGGACACTGAGACAGTTGTAAATGTGAGGACCAGTCATATGTCCCCTCTTTTTAGCACTCTCATAACTTCAAATGATCATTATATGAAAGGTCGTAAGACACGGAGTCCAGACATTTTCCCAGTTCTGGCTTGAGTTGTAATTTTGACCATTGGGAGGATACTATTTACTGCCCACTGAAATAGGCTGAAAAATGATGCCATAACTTTATCTTCCTTATCTTTATATTCATTTACATATGGTTGTATGAAAAGTTTGTGCTCATAGTAAATTTTGTGTCAAGATTTCTCATGCAGATCAGTACTGAATTGTGATAACCTTGAAAATGAATTGCAGTGAGATCCTTGGTACTGAATGCTGTATCTTTTAAAGTGGTCTTTTTATGTATCAAGCATATAGAGATTTCTATAGGTCTGTTTTAATGTAAAATACTGATTTCATATTGCAGTATATACTTCCAATTAATTGTATTCTGAAGCACAAAATGAGTTTATAGTATACAGTGTTCTGCTTTCTGATCTTTTCTTCTTTCCAGTCAACCATCCCATTTTTTAAAATGATGTTTCTTCCCGTTTTTCTCTTAGCCTTTACTTTGCAGTTGAAGTTACTGTATAGTGATTGTGTTTAACTGGGAATTAGAGCAGCTATAATTTGGAGGCTTTCTCCCTAGCCTCAAGTGCTTGTGGGACATTGATGCTTGTGTGGAAAGGAAAGCAAAGGAGAGCTTCAATACCCCAAGCTGATTTAGTTAAAAAAAAATATTGCTTTGGGCCAAAGCCTATTTAGGGTCCATTAAGTCATGAATCACTACTTCATTTCAACCTTAAACATTTAAACAGTTTTTAAGGAAAGTTTCTAGAGTACCATCTTTAGGGAAAACTTGCTTTCAAAAGCAACTCTTTAAAATGCTTTCCCCTGTGGATTACAATTATTGCCTTCTTGTTTTCGAAGTAATCCTCAGTTTTTAGTTGCTTAGTTGATTTATTCAAAGACAGCGCGCCTGAATTCTCACACTGCCTCTCCTCCTTGTTCTGTTATGAAACTGTTACCTGTTTCAGTTCCAGCTGCTAGCAAGTAAAAGCAAGCCAGTCCAAGGGAGAAATTTAGACTGTAATTTGCAAGTGATAGAGCATTAAATGATTTAATTGACAAGGAGCTCACTAAAGGGACTTCTATCCCAGCAACATATTTCCCTTTGCTCTTACTGAAGGAGATGGAGGGGAAAATTGCACCTTCAGGGATTATGGGATTATGAACATTTATGCCACACACATGTCATTACCTGTTTTTGTTCTTCTGGTTAAGCTTTGCTAGTAGAGAATATATGCTGACAGAGGTTATAGCTCCATCTATGCTGAAGGGGTGACATTTATGTTATATCCCAATGGAGTGCAGCTAGGGATCTCTGGTATGAAATTATGCCATATATTGTAGCTTCAGGTTATGGAACAAGAACTAGGGGAAGCTGCGTGTGTCTGTATGTGTGTGTGTGTGCACGCAATATGTATTATGTACACATGAACACACTCCCAATTATATTTGAGAAGAGAGAGTTCTCAGCTTTAGTATCTCAAACTTCAACAAGCAGTAAATGTATAAAAAGTCACTGACTGTATATAAAAGTGTCAAGTGTTATGGAACAAAGGACTATATCAGGAATTCTGTTGTAACAGCCTACCTGTGCATCTGGAAGACCATTCAATGTTGTAGTTTCTGTATTTTAGTGTAAGATTTCTTATAAATTTGGGGTCATTTTTCAGAATGATTTTAAATTTCTTTAAACTTCAGAAGTTGTGGGAGCTTCATCACTGGAAGCTTTCAAGAAGAGACTGGACTGCCATCTGTCAGAAATGATGTAGGGTCTCCTGCTTGGGTGGGGGGTTGGACTAGATGACCTACAAGGTCCCTTCCAACTCTGTTATTCTGAAATTAAGTATTTGTGCTTCAGCCTTTCTCGTGAATGTAAGAAAATGAAAGTGTCAGAAAAAGTTTTCATTCTTATACAGTATATATTTATAAAAAACGTCTGAAATTTATATAAAGGATGAATTTTAGCAAACAAAACAATTCTTTGAATCCATGTTCAGAAGTGATTTCTATTCATTGAGCACGCTGATTATATAAAATGAAAATAGAATTTTTAAAAAGAAGTTTATGATTCAGGATGAGATTTATGCAGAAGGAAATGGAAGCAATAGTTTTTGTTTCTCATCAGAATTGGTCAGAGCAGATCTTGGCAACAAGTTGGAAATTTATGCTTTGGTTGAGCAATATTAGAAAATTCAATGAAGTGGAAGAAAAGAACTGGACAATTTAAAATAAGAAAGCTTTTTTATAGTTTGTAATGCTTTCATTTTTGTCTGTCTGTTGTCTGTCTGTATTTTGGTGTTGCTTACATATATTTTCTTTGCAATATTTATTTATCAGGATCTGAGCATTTCAATAAAAATCCATTATTCTAGTTTAGATATCCAGCTCTGAGAAATGATTGTGTTCACATGATGTCCCTACCCATGGTTAATTTATCTATAGTTTCCTCAGTTAATCCAATTACCTGTGTTCATACTTTATATACATACTTATGTACTACGGTATGTATATAAACTAATATAAATACAAAATGAAGCTACGAGTAGGATGTAAAGTTTTGGAATCTGGGTGAATCTGTATTCTGCCTAGAACTCAGACCTTTTAAAGTGGACATGAATGGATTTTTGATGTCTGTAGGCTGCACTTGGATATTTTTAAATAAATTAAGAAACTATTGATATTCAAAATGTAGTCATATTAATAGTCTTTTATGTTATATGTTGGAACAATATTGGTTTTAATGTTCTCTCTTTTTTTCTTTTTCAATAGATATGCACTGTTGAGGAAGTCCAAAGAGAGGCAAGAATTGGATGGCCTCAATAATTTGAACTATTTTTCAAATATTACATATGATTCTTTGTATAAAAACATAACTGTCAATCTATCACCAGAGCTGGCTCTGGTGAGTGAATACTAAGAGAATATGAGAAGAGAATGTCAAGAGATGGTTTTATAGATGTCTCCTGGACAAGAATAATCTTGTGTCTAATGAAGGATCACAGTATTTTGAAGAATAATTTTCAAAAATACGCACAGAGATCATCAGACTGTAGACATATTCACACTGTCAGCGAGTTCAGATTTAACTTGCTTTTTGATTTCGTTTTAAAAAGAACAATGGTGTGACCTGCTGCTTTTGTCCCAGCATTCCATTTCCTTAAGCAATCTCCAGTAACAAATAGAAATTGAATGTGCTTTCCTGCTCATAAAACCAGTTTGGCTTAAAAGAAAAAGAAAAAGAAAGCAAAGTCTTGGTTTCTTGACTTAGGGTGCTGGAAGCTATCCTGTAAGCAACGGATGTCAAACTCGCAGCGTCACTTTGCCATCATGTGACGTTTCACATCGGTTTTTCCCTTCACAGAGCTGGGGTGGGTGTGGCCTGTGTGTGATGCATCCAGCCCGCGGGCCGCCAGTTTGACACCCCTGCTGTAAGCTATGACCATTATTGGAGATGAACTGCTACCTAACAGTGACACCATTCTTTTGCATTTGTGTTGCATTGGTTTTCTAATTGACTTGCTTGAAGGAAAAAAGAGATATATATATCTATATATCTATATATACACACAATCACTTCTTAAAGAAGTATAGATGTAGATAAGCTGTATAAATTGCTTTCCTTTATTTTTTAAAAAAAATGCAGTTCAAAACTGAAGCTCTGAAGGTTTACAACTTAGCATAACTCAATTAAGCCCTCAACTGTGCAAGCACTTCAGTACATCAGGATGACATGCAAGTAATACTCTTCAGGGCTATTTAAGCAGTTGTTAGTGGGTTTGAGACTGTCGGCTCATTGGTTATTTTGGAAACAATACCAGTGTTTATTGGAAAAGGAGGAATCTGGCATTGGGAGAGAGAATTTTATTCATGAAAGTGCAAGGGCCAATTGCATTTTGGGGATTGCATAGTCTTTCTGGGTTTTTGTTTTTGTTTTTGTGTGTGTGACCCAGTGCAGTTTGTCCCCGTATTCCAAACTGACAGCAAAACATCAGAGAAAATCTCTCCCTGTTTCATCTTGGTAAGAGACAAAAAGTCTCCAGAAAGTTAACCAAGTTTCCACTTCGTTTGGTTAAAGTTTGCAAATCATTCAGTCTGTTGTTGGAAAAGTCTAGTGATTTCTGTAACTTTAATTTGGGGGGGGGGGGGCGCGGTAAGAATAATATTTTGATATATTTATTGTGTAAATGAAACTGAACTAATATAGACTAAAACTGTAGGTTGAAGTTCTTGGGTAAGATTATTAACCAGAAAAACATTGCACAAGTACAAGTACTGGGATAAATGTATCCAGACTCCAACTCTTAATTAAAAGAATGAAGGGCATTGAGATTAGTTTTAAAAAATGTGAATATCAGGCAGAATTGGTTGGTCCATAATCTCTATTTAGTTTTTGTTTTAACCTACCATAATAAGTTTGTGCCTTTGTTTTTGTTTTGTTTTTCTGGTTTAAAACCAGTCCATCTCTTTATATAACATGTACAGACTTTTTTAAACCGGGGTATTTACTCTGGTAAAACAAATTGTTCTTTAATATATATTTATAGACAGAGTTTAATGTGAAAAGTACTTTAATCTCTTTGATTGCATTGTTGCCTTCAGTTGCTTTAACTTGTATAGGGTTGTGGGGTTTTTTTTAAGATTTTGGGTTTGGTAGATATATGACCCCCCCATATACAACTGTTGTGGAGGTGATTAACCAGACCCATTTTCTTGAATCCCAAGAGTTATGAAGGGGCGAGTGTGTGCTTGTGCATGAAAGAGAAAGTGTGTGCATCTTATCGGCTGATATGAAAGGGCAGGAAGTCTGTTCTTGAATTTGCTGATAAGTAGGCTTTAAAGAGGGAATAACTTAAGCTTTTATTCTTTTAATGGCACATGAAGCAATAAAGACTTCTACATTTTGATAATTTTCAGTTGTGAATAATTCATATGTATTTTTTTTAACTTGGAAGGCTAGTAGAAATTAACATTTTATTTAATGGTGCTTCGGTTGAGAATGTGTTTCAATCTGTCTTAATTCACCTTGACATTTCCAAACAGCTATTTGGCAGTGCTGCCCACAAACACACACACACACACACACTTTAAAAATAGATTGTGCACCCTTCTACTATACGCTCTGAATTACCTCTGCTAAGAAATGCACTTGTTGAAGATTGGTGTGAAAGAGTCAGTTTCACTTAATTAGTTCTGGATTGATTTCCCCCCCCCCCCCCAAAAAAAATTATTTTCTTGCCCTTCCTTTAAAAGTGTGGAATATCTTTTAAATGTGCACTGTTGCTCTTATCAGATAAGTCAGCTATTGTATGGTAAATGTAATTGTTGGAAACATAACTGTCAAGCGCATGTGTTGTTATGGTGTTTTTAAAAATCATTTAAAAATGTGTACATTAATAGCTGAAATTTCAACAGAGTGCTCCCCATTTCCATCAGCACTGTCAGCTAATATTGCTAAGGGATAGAACACTATCATTACAAAAATGTATGTTTTATATGAGCCATGTGGATCTTTATTTGCTAAAACCTCTTTATTTTTTTTGTAAAAACTGTTTTGTATTCAGTTTAACATCTGAGCAACCACTGTGCATTGCCAAACATCTACTGTCAGAGATAGAATTGAATCATATGTAATTTCTTTCTTTCTGTTGTTTTGAGCTTCTCTGTGTTTTCTGTGAGGCTCCAGGGGTATATTTTTGCACTGAAATCTAGTGTTAAAACACACAATTTTCAGCAATCCATTGTATCATTGCATTTATGCACCTGTGTGTTTGTACATTTTTGTATTTGTTAACTTATGAGTGATTTTTTTCAGTAAAAAGAATACATATACAAGAACCAAGAAATGGTAATGATGTTGTTTTATTTATGAGTGAATTACTAACCTGCAGTTCAGTGTAGTGAAGAGCCAGATTTATAGGCATGCCTTAATGCACAATTGGATTAATTTTACAATTTAAAAAAGATAATGCTTTTAGATTGTTAATTATTTGACTCCGTTTCCCTTTCATTACAGAAATCAACACATGAACTTTATTTATTAAACTTATTTATATTTATATGAAATTTAACTTTCAAATTTCTGCTTTATAAATAAAATTGCTTCATTTTTTTAAAAAAAGTCATATAAACAAATCAAATTACTCCTTGTTTGTACAAGCGCCTAGATAATTTCAGTAGAATGTATGAAATAGAAAAGGCTTTCTATTCCCTGAAGTTTAATTTATCAATGATTATTGTCTGTGTCAACCTATGTTACTGACATTTTAAATTGGACCAACCAGATATTTAAGAGGTATCTAATTTATTCCCAACATTTTCATAAGTACCTTTTTTGGAAAGTTTCTCAGATCTAAAGGTAGTATAATTCCAGTTCTTAGCACTTAGACTTATATACCACTTCATGGTGCTTTACAGCCCTCTCTAAGCGGTTTTACAGAGTCCGCATATTGTCCCCAACAATCTGGGTCCTCATTTTACCGACCTTGGAAGGATGGAAGGCTGAGTCAACCTTGGGCCGGTGAGGATCGAACTTCTGGCAGAATTAGCCTGCAATACTGCATTCTAACCACTGTGCCACCACAGCTCTTACTTATCTTCCTGCATTAAGCTTTTTATTCATAATGTTCGTACCCCACATTCTGAGTATTTATATAAAGGCACTTGAAATCCTTGTGACTTGGTGTGGTCCTTCTTGTATTTGCATCCTTGTTATTGGTTGCCGACACATCCTGCATACTCCATTCAGTTCCATTCCCAGTACCATTTCAATTTAAAGTCCTCTGGATCAGGTTAGAAAAGTACTTTTTAAACACCTGCCCAACTCTTGTGAGGTGCAGCCTATCCCTTGCCAGGAGTCTCCTGTCTTGGAAACATGTTTTCTTATTAAAATCTAAACCATTCCTGTTGGCCTTGTCTGTGTAGCCAGATGGCTACATTTCTTGCTCTTATAGGGCCACGTCCTTGGATGGATGGATGGATGGATGGATGGATGGATGGATGGAAGGAAGGAAGGAAAGAAAAAAGAAAGAAAAAGAAACGGAAACATCATCTGTGTCCCAGCTCTATCACCTTTCTGCTATTATCCCTTGTTGTCATAGCCATCTTTAAGGCTTTGGCTGGCTGTGTCATATACAGCAGAGGATATTTATCAATGGGCTTTTTATCTCATGCATGCCACACCTTTCTCTTGCTTGACTGATCACCAGAGAGAATCTAGCACCTGTTTATTTCAATAGGGGGTTTCTGATTATCACTACCATTAAAGTAGTGGCAGGAATCATTCAATTTTATTTTTAAATTTTGATTTAATTTGCTCTGGATTCTGCCTATTCCAGAATGACTCTGGCTTACAATTTAAAAATAAAAAATAGAAGAAAAATCTGAAGTGTCTAGACTCTAGACAATAATATCTCATAATGGGTTAAAAAAAAAAACCCACCTAACAGGGCTCCATGGCTACGTACCTCAAGGCCTGGGAGAAGAACCATGTTTTTAAGGACTACTGGAACATCTTTAGGGGGATATCCTAGAGTGCGGGTAAAATTCCTGGGTCAGGTAAAATGGTAAAATTCCTGGGTCAGGTAGAAGGTGTTAAAATTGAAGGGACATGGAGCACACTAACTCTGCCCAATCTTACTGGACAGGCAGAAACTGGGAGATAGTCCTTCAAATAACCTGGCCTTTACTCATCCACTTGGTCATCTTAGTGTTTAAGATTTGTGGCCACTTTTCATCCAGGAATTCAGAAAATTAATCAGCGGTGAGAGACTGGAAGCCATTCTGAAGCCACTGGGATACTGAAAGATATTTACGGATTTGGATGTTCCCATGGGCTTTCTTTTTATCTTCTGGGAAGCTGTTTGCTGCTGCTGTCCTTTTGCAAGCACTTCCTGTATCTAATTTAAGAATTTCCCATCTTCCCTCCTAATCATAAGTCCCTTCACTTTCTCTTCCAGGACGTACATCCTGAACTTGTGCAATATATCCTGAACTATGTATAATTCTTGTCATCTTCAGAGTAAAAAACATGACACTTCTGCAGTCACAGGAACTAACGAAAAAGTACTTTCTCCTTGGTTTCCCCTTCCAAAGACCTATTTGTACTCATTTGCTCACTTATAATAATTTTGGTTGTTGCTAAGCAATGTGATATAATAAGTTTGTTGCTTGATTTCTGGTGATTCCACGGGTAAGCCCATGTAATTGATTGACGACAAGTATGGAAAAAAAATTTCTATGTTTTCAGTTTAGCTCTGTAACCATAGTCTAGTGTTGCCAGGTAGATGCCCATTCAAATAATCAAATCTTACTTGGTTAATTTTTGGGACAGTTAGAACAAGATTCAAAACGTATATAGACTCAAAACTATCAATCTTAATCTAAGCTGACGAACGTTTTTTTGTCATGAGAATTAGCCATCTGTTCAAGAAATCTCGGAGACATTTTTATGTTTACTGTCCTCATGTATGTGATTATTTTTAATATTTGAGAAGTAATGGTAGTATAATTCTGACAAATTTTCCTGATTCTCATTGTTCACAGGGCTTTTCTATCTCTTTGAAAAGTGATTTGGGAGCAAATTAGCATTGATTTGAATGTAGAATTATCCTTTACCTTTAATGAAGAGGACTTTTATTAAAATCACTAACCCACTGAAGCTTTTTTTTAGAATATGGCAAAAATATTGTCAGACTGAAGAACTTACAACATGTAGTCCAGGGGTCCCCAAACTTGGCAACTTTAAGACATGTGGACTTCAACTCCCAGTGGAGAATTCTGGGAGTTGAAGTCCACAAGTCTTAAAGTTGCCAAGTTTGAAGACCTCTGATGTAGTGGAACCGAGATTGAAATTTCACAATGGCATAACGCTCCACCTAACAGAAAAAGGGCTGTCGGCTATTTTACACTTGACAAGGATGGAGGAGGAGGAGGAATAATGAATTCAGAGCAGCATAAAGCAAGCCACAACCTCAAATACAGGTAATCCTCAATTTACAACCATTTGTTTAGCGGTTACAATGGCATTGAAAGCAGTGACTTATGACCGTTTTTAGCACTTACGACCATTGTAGCATCCCCATGGTCACATGATCAGAATTCCAATGCTTGTTAACTGACTCCTTATTTATGACGGTTGCAGTGTCCCAGGATCTTGCAATTCCCTTTCACAACCTCTGGACAAGCAAAGTCGATGGGGAAGCCAGATTCACTTTAACAACCACTTAAGAACTGCGGCGATTCGCTTAAGAACTGTGGCAAGAAAGGTCATAAATGGTGCAAAACTCACTTAACAGCTGCCTTGCTTAGCAACATAAATTTTGGGCTCAGTTGTAGTCATATGTTGAGGACTGCATTAAGTTGGAGATGACTTGGGCTATTTGGATACACAATGTCTTGATGCTAAGCTCTTTTCTGACTCCAGAGACTGGTATGAGAAGGGTTTAGCCGGTCTCTGTTTAATACCTTGGGAGTTTAACTAATCAGATTATCCAGCAATATGGATGTAATTAGAAAGGATCTATTAGCTTATGCAGCCTTGTGCATTTTTATCATTTCTCTTTTCTCAGCTGATGAGCTTGTGATGTTTTGCATGAGTTATTTTACTTGGGAGGGAGAAAAAAAGCTTTGTGGTTTTCAAATCGTGCTTTTTTTGTTTCACTCATGCCTATTTTTTGCTTTCTGCATCTCCCATTCACACACTGAAATGCTTTATGTTGCTTTTAAATTGTAATATAGATGTACGGTAATAATGAGCAGCTAATACCTGTGACTTCAGAAATTGAATAAACCAAAGAGCTACACAAATGCTATGTACTGTAGTTGTGATTCAGAGCCAGCCAGAGATTTACAGCCTAGATAACAATGTCAAGGTATCTATTAGAGGAAAGAAAGCTTACTTCAAAAAACAAGCAAAACTTGCACAAAGAAGAAAATAAAATATTTTGATAAGTTTCACAATGGAGACTAACAGCAGTTACAAAGAAATCAGCATATCCAAAACAGGTGCTATCAAGGCAATGAGATTCCTGGGAGGTGGGTGATTTTGTGTGTGTGCAACTTTGCTGCAAAAGAAGTAAGACAGCTATCGGTGCCTGAACTAGTTAATTCAATGTGCAATTAAAATGAGAAAGTTTTAGATCAGACAGGGGTACCTGTGGCCAATATTAGATAATTACTAGGCAACTTAGAACACTTTGGAATACACTGTTCTTAACACTGCACACAATGAAAATATTTAGGAGGAAATTGCTTCAGAACTCATGCAAGCAGAGCACCCCTCTATTACTTATCCAAAAGATGCTGCTGTTTTAAACTCCATGTATTCTGTGTGTCAACTCACAGTGCAACTCTTTAAGTAGCAGCATTTTTTTAATCTCATGAAAAAAAAATAGATTGCTTTAATAAATGGCAGACAAGCATAGTGTTCAAACATTATAACACCTTGTAAATAATATGTTTACTGCACCAATAAGTTTCATCTTTCAGGATGTGGCTTGAATGGCTGCCAGGGTTTCTCTGTTCACCTGTTACTCATTTCCTTTCTGCTCTCTGCATTCCAGGGTCAGCAGGAATGCAAAAGATTTTACTACTAGCTTCAACACAGTTTGGAGGGATTGGGAAGTGTGTAAAAGTGATTTATGTGTGTCATCTGTTATCCTAGCTATCTTAAGAAAATGACTTTAAAATGGGCTTGACTGTAAGGAGACTCGGACTAAATCCCTCAGAAGCTACCGATTGCCTAAGTGAAACATACTATGTACTTAGTGAATTCTATAATATGACTAAGTTCCAATATAGTTAGATTTCATTTAGCATGAAATCTAGCATAAACTCACCCATTATTATTTAGTAAGTATAAAACACGATGTGATAGCTTTACAAACAGATCAACCCATCCATAAACTAGTTTGACATTGTATGTGTACACTGATAGTTCATATTTTGAGCTAAGCCATAATACAGTTTGCTGTGTAAACAGCAAATCATTAGGCTTTGTGAATCACAATGTATGGTTTAGTATGGTTTGATTAATAAACTATAGTTAAACCATGGATATGTGAAATGAGTGAAGTGATACGTATGAAGACATACTTATATCTGTCATTGATTTTACACTATTTGTTTTTTCCATACAGCAGAGGAACAATAAGTCTACCTACCTACCATAGGTATTCTTATGCTGTTTGAAGAGCTCACAGTCTAATCTCAATGGAGGACTATCTAACTGAGGGGTGTCAAACTCATGTTGTCACAGCGGCGTCACGTGACATATCGGGACTTTTCCCCCTTCGCTAAACCGGACATGGGTGTGGCCAGCGTGTGACTCATCCGGCCCGCGGGCTGGGAGTTTGACAGCCCTGATCTAACTGCTATATTTCATTTCCTGGTGACTATAGGACTAATTCAGGATGGAAAAGGCCCACCTCTATGTCTAGTCAACATATATCCCTGGCTATTGATAGCTTCAACAATGGATAGTTAGGAAGAGGCAAGGTTGAAATTTATTATGGTTGGTCAGAGTCAGCCTGATGTTTAGACTGGATCTCTCTTATAGTGAGATAGTGCTTACATTTGATAGTACAATATTGGCATCTTTTAATACTTGTGCTAGGTGTTTCTTTGTAATGCAGGCAACCTTATTATATTGTTTTCGTGCTGCTCTAGATGTTCAGTTATTCTTTGTTTCAATCCCTGGTTTTTTTCCCCCCCTAGAGGGCTTTCCTTTTTCTGAGGAGAAGGCAGAGAGACGGTTTGAGAATGAAAATGATTCAATAGATAGTCCTTTACTGCCGATTCCCTCTGGTTTGCCTCTACAATCTGAGCTACTTGTGGCAAGGCTTCAATTGCTTTGCCCTGGGTAGATCTTTGCAGTTTAATTCTATTTCTGTGAACACTTTATTTCTATACTGTGCTAAAACTATAAATCAACACTGATGTCCTAGTTTCTGTTATTTCCGATTCTTGATTATGTTCTTTTCTGGACCTGGTGCATTGTCTTCATATGTACTAACTTTCCTACAATTCTTGTTGACTTAATTTGTAACAGCAAATAATTATTTATTTGTTTCCAGTCTTTATATATTTGCAATGAGTAAGCAACATTTCTTCTAGTAGTCCTACAGTTGCTGGCCCTGGTTGCTCAGCCAATAGTCCTAAATCCTGTAATTCACTTGTCACCAGATATCCAGGATCTCCAACGCTTTGTTGACTCAGCCAACAACCGATTTAGAAAGGGGCTTGTAAGTTACATGTCTGACTCCTCTGACTTCTCTGATGAAACCTATCCAGTACAATTGAATCTCTAGCATAGTTCTCATCTTCCTCAGATTGTGCATGGATAGCATTTTTGTCCCTTTACTTAGCGATGGTCTAATCCAGGTTTGCTTAATTTCAGGCATTTTAATCTGCCTTGGGCCTTCCACTTATGGTTTCTTTTTAACCCTATGGCTCCCCTGCTAAAATCCTCTCTTCTAAACCCTTATATATGGAAACCCTGTTCCAAAGTTGTCTGTTCTTCTCAGTTCTTCCCAATTTATATTGACTTCAGTCCAGAGCAGGAAATGTTATGCCTTGTGAATAAGAATACTCCTTTTCTCTGAAGTTGGGATAGCATAAAAGAAAAATCACAGGGTTCTTCCAAATCTCCACTTCTTATTTTGATTACCACAAGGTCTGGAAAATATTCCTCGAAATATAGGCATGATTCAAAGCACAGCCTACTTCTTGAATATTTAGTCTTTTTGCTAATGCTTTCTTCTAATATTTTGATTTTTTAACAATATATTGCAGTTCCAGTGCAATACCATACCAAGAACAATGGCCCTGTTCCCTACACACAACCAGGGGTGGGATTCAGCCGGTTCGGACCGGTTCGGGCGAACCCCTAGCTCCGACGATCAGCTGAGAGCGAACCGGTTCGCTCCAACGATCAGGTGGGCCCGCCCACTGGCCCCTGCGTTATACTGACCTATATTTCCTTTGTTTGAAGCCCAGCTGATAGGCGCAGCAGAGCGGATTGCAGCGCTTCAGCTGTTTTACTCACCGGGGCTGCAGTAGAATGTAAGTTTTAGAGCTGTTTTTAAATGCACCGCGCGTGCGCTCAGCGAACCGGTTGAATCCCACCACTGCACACAACCCTCAGTTAACATTTTAGATGGATTGTTGTACAATGGGTTCTTAAACCATGGTATTTGGAACAAAATGCCCAGATAGCCTAAACTAAAAATGAAAGAAGAAGAAATATATTGGCGACAAAATCTAAGTACTTACTATTTTCATTTTCATTGAACGATTGTTCTCCTATAAGCTGCTAAATGCTGGATTTTTTTTTTCTGTGCAAAACTATTGTACCCATTCTTCCCTTTAGGCTACACAAAGAAAGGAGATCAACAAAAAATTCATCACCTTGACGGCTATTCTAGTTCTAGAACTACTATATTAATATTCATTTATCTCTGTTTCCTGCCCTTCCTTTAGCCAGCTAGCTATCTATTAGTAGACCTGTCCTCTTAATCCCAAATGACTAAATTTATGCAAGGGAAACCATATGTTTCCTTTTTCACAGATTTCATAATATTTTACCACAACTGCATTTTTATTTTGTTTCTAAGTTGAAATTTATACTTATTTTGTAATACCAGGTACAATGCCTATACCTAGTTTCATACTGAAACTAGGGAAGAAGGGAAGAACCCTGGCAGGGGGCCCAGGGTGGAGGGTCACACCCTTCCCAGTCCCTCCTTGCAGCTCCCAATATTGCAGCTCCTGATATTGATATTTTTTTCTCTTCTCTGTTTTCTTTATATTTTTTAACTCTGGTTCATTGTTTTTGCATTTCTTGTAGCTAGTGGGTTTTTTGTTTTGTTTTTTGTCTTTTTCTACATTAAAAAAAAGAATGCATTTCAAAATTTAACTTACCCAAATGTCAGATGGATGACCTTGCCCAAAGCATTTTGTAAGGCCAGATATAAAGAATCAGTGGATCACCTCTACTTAGGTAACTCCTTGGTCTCTCCTTCACTTTCTGGGCATGCCAAGAAGCCTAAGGGAAGGGAGGTGTGGAAGATCTGGCCAGCTATACTTGGGACTCCCAAGGGAAGAACCCTGGCAGGGGGCCCAGGGTGGAGGGTCACACCCTTCCCAGTCCCTCCTTGCAGCTCCCAACCAGAGGTGGTGAGGGGCTGTGGGCTGTGAGAAAGGCTGAACATGAGTTGGCAGTGACCAGATTGCTTGCAGAAACTCTTTCTGTTATTTCCAATTCTGCATGTTGTTCTTTCCAGCATTGGAAGGAGGGTGAGACAAAAGAAAGGGAAAGAGTGATGCTTATTTAAAAAAACTAAATACACTTAATCCTTGACTTACAACCATACATTTAGTGACCATTTGGTTCAGGGGTAGGTTCTAACTTATCTCGCTGCCGGTTCGCTTCCTCCCACGCCACATGGGCGCATGCGTGCATGCGCAGTGCCCAAAAATAAACCCCCCCCAAAAAAAGCCAAAAACAAGATGGTGACGCATGCGCAGTGCCAGAAACTTGGCTTCTGCGCATGTGCAGAAGAATTTAAAAAAAAAAATCCAAAAAAAAGATGGCGCCCACGGACCAGCACCGACCGAACCAGCTCCATGATGTCACCAGCGGGTCACTACCGGTTTGGGCGAACTGGGAGGAACCCACTCTGATTTGGTTACAATAGCACTGCAAAAAGGGGTTTCACACTTACGACCTTGCAGCATTCACCCATGGTCATGTGATTCAATTCAAACGCTTGGCAACTGACTCATATTTATGACAGTTGCATAAACAGGGGTCATGAGATCCCCTTTTGCGACCTTCTGACAAGCCAAGTCAATGGGGAAGGCAGATTCACTTAGCAACCGCTTTACTAACTTAACTGCAGTGGTTCACTTAACAGCTGTGACAAGAAAAATCATAAAATGGGGCAAACTTGCTTAACAGCTGCCTCGCTTAGCAAGAGATATTTTGGGCTCAGTTGTCGTAAGTTGAGGACTACCTGTATATAGGCACTCCTTGTTTGTTTAACAATCGCAACTGGGACCAGCAACTCGGTCTCTAAGCAAAGCGGTCACCAATGAAACATCAGAGTTTTATGATTTTACTTCAACTTTCCTTTTAAGACTCCAAAGGTCATAAATGCAAGAATTGACCACAAAGTTATTTATTGCAAATGGTCACTTTATGAGACAGTTGCTAAACAAGAACTACCTGTCGTTCCAAATCAAAATTACCCTAACAAAAAAGTAGAAGAGCAAGTCTTCCCTAGCCATTAATATCTACTTTGCAGTGAGACGGGGCAGGATGCACAGTGGCCATCTTTTCCTACTCTTCCTTATAAAGATGTGTTCTTGGACCATTCTCAGCTAAATAAATCCTTTTATTTTGACTGGTTGTGATATTAGACTGGGACTGGGAGATCCAAGGGCTACTCCACCTTCAGCAACCTTCATAAATGGAAGCTCATTGTGTGACTCTGGGCAAGTCACTCTCAGCACAACCTACCTCACTGAGCAAAATACATTTCTCCCCCTTGCCTTCAAAATCTAAGTAAGCATCACACTTTTCTCTGATGCACACAACTTTCTCCATCCTTTTCTCACATGCACACCCGCACACATTTTCTCCCAAACTTCTCTGCCCTTCCTCTTTCACACTCACACCCGCACACATTTTCTCCCCACTGATCAGTCATGCACACAAGATTCTCTCTCTCTCTCTCTCTCTCTCTCTCTCTCTCTTTCTCTCTCTCTCTCTCTCTCTCTCTCTCTCTCTCTCTCTCTCACACACACACACACACACACACACACAGGATTTTTGACTTTTTTTAAATTGCCCCCCCCCCTGAACTGCAAAACCCAGACAGGTTTTGAGATATTTTGGTCTTTTTTCTTCTGTCTAGCATCTACCCCAGAACACAACCTAGACTCCAAGTCATATCCCATATACAATGTTGGGAGGCCCGTCTTCTATCTACTTCCCAAAGTACGCAAACGAGGTAAGCCAGATGTCCCATTGTCTCAAGCATCAGAACTATCACAGCTGAAATATCAGATCTTATCGGATTCTGTATTCAGACCACTTGTTCCCCGCACCCTAGCTTCCTAAGAGACTCCACAGACTCCCTAAGACTGAAATCCGTGAGAAATCGTCTCCCCAACATGGCTTTCCGCCTATAGCACGGGTGTCAAACTCGCAGCATCACGTTGCCGTCACGTGATGTTTCATGACGTTTTTCCCTTTGCAGAACTGGGGTGGGTGTGGCCTGCTTGTGATGGCCACCAGTTTGACACCCCTGCAAATGGTGTCTACAATGTTACGCATCAGTGAGTGGACCTGACTAATTTCTTTCTCCACAATCTTTGGCAAAACCAGTTGCCAGAGCTTATTCTCACATCTTGGTAACTACCCCACTAACTTTTCAGGGACATGACCAAGTCTTTGTCTTGTCCCTAACCTTTTCTACAGACAGCTCAAATTTGTCCTTGCTGCTCTAGTTTTAAAGTAGTATTTTTAATCTTCTCTCAAGTCTTGGCATAGGACGTTTTTCAGGATGGCACAATCAGGACTGGATCTTGCTGAACTCCTGTTGACCAGTTGAAGCTGCTTTGGGACCCTCACTTCCCTCTGGTCACTTATCTGTGTCTTTCATGTGCATTTTAGCTTAATTATAATTTTATTAGTTTTCTTAATACTTCTGATAAACAAAATAGAAAAACAAGGTGTGAAAACCAAAATCATCCATTAAGGGGAAAAACCCTCAATAAGAAAGATTACGATCTATATAGATATTAAAAACATGCATTTTAACACCATAAAAATCAGTATATTAAATCTTTCCCTGCTTTACCAAAATAATAAATCAGAACTCTGATAATGGATGGCCTGATATGAGGTTAAGATAGCCCCAGATCTGTAGGAAGTTAGCACCCACCCCTCTCCTAGAAAAATGAAATATCCTAGGAAATATTAAAAAGGCAGAATATTATATAGAATATCCCTGGAAACATGCTTTTAGGCAGAAAAAGACTCACTCTTAGTAGCCCCCACCTTTGTCAATGGACCATTAAGACCAGAGCAAATTCACTCATCCCCCCACCTTTGTCAATGGGCAGTCTATTCTACATAACAAAGATAGGATTAGCCCTCTGCCCATCTCACCACATGGCACATGGGAAGATTGCATCAGCCAGAACTCAAACTAGCTTGGTACTCGGGACAGCCTGCGGAGTTGCCCCTGCATGGCCCCATGGGAGTCTGACAGCCAATCAGGATACATTTCTTACACAGGAACAGGAAACTCTTAAGGTGGGGCCCAACAGAGAGCATAAAACCAGGGCACTCTCAGCATCTCGCCCTTTCTGTCTTCACCCAACATCTGGAAGCATGTGATCCACCTTTTCTGTTCAGGAGCCCCTGCCATGTGCTCCTGTCCACCATTAAACCTTCTTTCCAAGCAACTTCCATGAATCCAGTGTCTTTTTCCCCACTTGGAACTGAACCCAGAAGGATATTCCTTACAACAGATCCTTAGAACCTAATCAACCCATCTAACTCATGTAACCCAACCCAATCCAATCAACCCATCTGCTAGTTTGTACCATAACAAGCTTGCTCTGTAACATTTTTTTTTTACTTTTTCCCTTAAAGCCTTTTTTTTTTTAAGCTACCAGAAAGAAAGCCATTGTTTCAACCTACTAGGCAGTTGGTAAGATTGGCAAGGAATGGGTGTGGTAGATGTTCTACTGCAGGTTCACTTCTCCTTCCATGATAGGAGGAGACTTTAAAGATAGATTAGTTATGTCATCAGACATGAATAGTTCCTGAAATCTCTGTTCACAAATCATAACATGATTGCATGAATTGGAATGTAAGAATGAAACCACTACTTCATTCTGAAACTATGCTGCCAAAGAAAAGATTTAGGATTAAATGCAAGAGAGAAACTCACCTTCTAAGCAAGGTTATGTTTCATACCAAGTCTTGCATGACAAACCCAGTACTTTTTCTTTCTGATAATGCAAATATTAGTTTTAGATTCCAGGCTGGTTGGTCTTATGATCGAGAGGGAGGGTGTTCATATGACTGCACAAGTACAGCACTTTGTTTGTTGCTGGCCTACCACTCCCAACATCCCTCAGGGCAGGGAATGCTGGCTGAGGCCAATGGGGATATCTTAATATCGTGTTCCCATGATGGGAATGACTGAAGATGATACTGCATCTTATTTCTCTTTAAAAACTAAATAAAAACAACAGTCTGTTGCAGTTGTAGGGCTCTCTGGAACCTACTCTTGGAATTTGGATTTTTGCCCCAGCATCTTCTCTCCACTAGTACAGTAAAGCTGGATCCCAATATTTATTTTATTTTTATTTATTTTATTTATTTATTTGTCAAACATGTACAAGATAGCAGGTATAGGTATAAACATAAACATAATCAAAGTGAATACAGATAGATGAGGACAATAGGACAGTAGGACAGGGACGGTAGGCACGCTGGTGCGTTTATGCACGCCCCTTACAGACCTCTTAGGAATGGGGTGAGGTCGACAGTAGACAGTCTAAGGTTAAAGTTTTTTGGGTTTGGAGAAGAAACCACAGAGTCAGGTAGTGAATTCCAGGCATTGATCACTCTGTTGCTGAAGTCGTATTTTCTGCAGTCGAGTTTGGAGCGGTTTACATTAAGTTTGTATCTATTGTGTGCTCGTGTATTGTTGTG
>QLTV01002845.1:1803783-1827846 GCA_003457575.1 Thermophis baileyi | reverse complement strand
GCGCCCACCCCGATCTAGGGGAAGGATACTGCAAACGCCCCACCGCCCCCCCACTCCTGGGGGAAGGATATTGCAAAATCTCCATTTCCACCCCACTCTGGGGCCAGCCAGAGGTGGCATTTGCCGGTTCTCCGGACTACTCAAAATTTCCACTACCGGTTCTCCGAACTACTCAAAATTTCTGCTACCGGTTCTCCAGAACCTGTCAGAACCTGCTGGATTTCACCCCTGATACTGTGTTGATCCCAACTTGTGAGGTCAGCTGTATGAGGCATCAAATGAATAGTTGGTGAAGCATGTCGGATTTCACCAATGGTGCAATTTCCTTAGCTGGTTGTCTGCTTAAAGAAAAAAAACTATTTTTAAACCTGGATATTAATAAATAGTTTAAATCTGCCTCTGTTAGGACCTGGGGATGAAATGAAGGCATAGTGAAGATGTAACAAGAAAAGGTTGCCAGGGCATGTTTATACCATGGTTAGATGCAAGCGAGGAAAGGCCCACATAATATTTGTTATGCAAGAAATCTTCTTGACACACCCAACCGTAAATCTTGCTAGATAACACTGATCTTTATTTCCACAGTGTTATTTTTCTGAGACTTTGAACTCTAAACCTTTTATGTGTTCTGCAATCAAATGAGATATCTAACCACACCTCAATACTTTGGTAAAATCTCTTTTACCAAAATATAAAAGACAAGAATTTTCCTTAGTATAAGATACTTGAGTGTCATGCCCCTGTTTGAAACATATCATTTATTTTGCATTCCAATAGAAATAACTCACTTCTCAGAAAGCCTCTTATTTAAAATCAGGAACTCCAAGGTTGCAATTCTGCTGGCATTGATTTAAAATTATATTTATTTCATAACATAGGACTTACTTTTGGCAGACAACTGGCTTCTCAAATGGCTTTTCCTGATGCAACCCTTAACATCCTCAACTGACAAATTGAAGTTGATTCTTAATTATTTATTCATTTCCGAGCTAAATTAAAAAACCAAGAGTGGTTTTAAAGAGTTCTTTATTTAATAAAACAAGAAATGTTTTTAAATACAACTGTAGTGTTTGTGTGTGGGTTTCTGTAGGTTAGAGTTTTATATATATAAAAAATCCCTTCTCATGGGTGGTCTGTGTCTTCTCAAATTCAGGTCCTCTAGCAGAGGCCTGGGAGTTTGAGGGTTCTGCACAGGATCTTAGCTGTTCTGGATAGAGAACAGTCCAGAAAACTGCAGTCACTGCTGTTGTTCCTGGGATCTGTTGGAGCTGCTCTCTTATACATGGATGAGATATGGACGATATATCTATACTTCCACCACAGCCTGCTTGTTTAGCCATTCACCATGTATATTGGGGGTACATTGTATATATGGAAAACATCAAATTGGAGAAGTCTAATCTAGAATCCAGGAATTTGAGATTTCTAAGCAGGCTGTCTGCTCAGGAATTTCACACCCTGAATGTTTGGCATTGACCGGGAGTCTAGACTAGAAGTGATGATCTGTACACTTCCATTTCTTACATTCACAACTTCTGGAGGCAAGTCGTTCCACTGATCGTTCTAACTGTCAGAAAATTTCTTCTTAGTTCTAGGTTGCTTCTCTCTTTGATTAGTTTCCATCCATTGCTTTTGTCCTGCCTTCAGGTGTTTTGGAGAATAGGTTGACCCCCTGTTCTGTGTGGCAACCCCTGAGATATTGGAACACTGCTATCATGTCACCCCTAGTCCTTCCTTTCATTAAACTAGACATACCCAATTTCAGCAACCGTTCTTCATATGTTTTAGCCTCCAGTCCCCTAATCATCTTTGTTGCTCTTCTCTGCACTCTTTCTAGAGTCTCAACATCTTTTTTACATTGTGGCGACCAAAACTGGATGCAGTATTCCAAGTGTGGCCTTACCAAGGCATTATAAATACATTGGGGGCTTAGCCTAGTGTAAGTTTCTGTGCCCCAAATTAATATAAATTTCTATATTGTGTGCTCCAATTGTCTTGATCTTATCAATTAGCTGTGGTGGCACAGTGGTTAGAATACAGTATTGCAGGCTAATTCAGTTCACTGCCAGGAGTTGACTCAGCCTTCCATCCTTCCGAGGTCAGTAAAATGACCCAGATTGTTGGGGGCAATATGCTGACATTGTAAACCGCTTAGAGAGGGCCGTAAAGAACTATGAAGTGATATATAAGTCTAAGTGCTATTGCTATCAATTAGGTTTAATTTAAAAAAATCAAAGATTCTAAGAAGTCCAAAATGGATCAACTATCATTTTATCGTTTGATGTCAATCAGAGCATATCATGAGCAGATAAGGACTTGACCAATTTATTTATTTGGTTATTGTATAAGTGCCATTGTTTTGCATCTTCACTGGTACAACAGCAGTCAGACAACTTTCCTTTATAGTGTGGAAGAAAACACCTGTTAATTGTGTGAGGTTGATTACACATGCAAAAGTATCTCTGACAAACAAGCATATCCAACATGCCTCTACAAGGCCAAACTGGAATGAAATGCTGTGAAGAAATATATGAAACCGTCTCTCTTTTCTTCTTTCTATAGGTTCAGTGGGAAAAGACTCACCTAGCTGGCCTTGCATTTGGATGACTTTAAATGACTATCTAGAGGAAGTAGGTTGGGAGAGGCATTTTGCTTTTACCACAGAAACGGTTCATTTGGGTTCAGGAGATTTGCTGTTCGCAATCAATATCATTCTGGGCAAAGAGAGTTTTCAGGGAAGGGGGAGTAAAGTTCAAAAGGCAGAGCCCTGCATGGAATGTAGAACAGCCGTGATATTCAAGATTTCCAGCTGATAGATGTTTTAGGAAGCGTAAGGAGAAGATGAGCCACTTGTCCTGGTAAAAAGCAGAACATGAGGCAGAGGGGCAACAAAACTGACTTAGTATCAGGGCTTCTCCAGATCGTCAAAAGAATGAAGATGAAGCTCCAAGTGAACCTCCTCTTCAGAGTAACTTCATGAAGTGGTCCAGCCATTGCTTCTAATCAGCCGAGTGGCCATAACGCTTCATCGCTGCTTATAACAGCAACCACTGTAATTGTGCAGTTGCAGAAATCACTGTCAGTGAGACCTTATCTTAATTCTCCATGAAGATAGAAGAACATACGCACTTTGCCATGTGAAGGCAGAATACCTCGCTGGGGGTGCGCGCGCGCACACACACACACACACACACACATCAGGTCATGTATGGGAAGTTGACAGTTGTTATTTTTCTTTGGACTTGGCTTAGGACTGTTAGCCATTATGAACACAGCTAATATGGCCTGAAAAGCTGTAGTGTTTTGAGTGAATGAGGCAACTGTGGTTTCTTCAAAAAGCCATAGTTAAACCATGGATAAATGCAATGTGGAAACTCAGCAAGTGGGGATAATTATTAAACTAGCCTTCCTCAGATGCTTTGGCTTACATCTCCAGTCATTCTACCCAGCAGGTCCAAGGGTTAAACATAATGGGTATTGTAAACAAAGGCTGGGCAGAATAATGTTGAACTACAGGAGTTTAGGATTATTCAGTACAAAAAGGCTGCAATTACCAGAGTTCTCTGTTTTATATTGGGGGGGGGGATATATGCAAGGAGGATTGAATATGACTCTTGCTCATGCTGGGTGGGGATTCTGGGATTTATAGTTCTGATACATTTAGAGGTTGCTAGAATCAGAAAGTGTGAATTTGAGTTTAATGGCATGGGAAAATACAACTTCATCTCCCCAGTTAGCCCCAGACCTTTTTGGATGGTCATAAACCATCCCCAACTTGTCTTAACCTATTATATGGTTTGCTTACATGAATACGCTGTCATCTACAAGCCATAATGTATAGCTTAGCATATTATGTGAAATCCAGGTTTTGTAATTTATTAAATATATTATGGCTAAATAAATCAAATCTTGGATATATGAAACCAATATTTCAGGTTTGTTGTAAAGAAATGAAGTGGGAGGAAAATACATATCCAGTCTCCAGGAGACTGGCAACATAAACCATTGTGATCCCAAGCTTTCAATCTTTCTTCTACATCCAATTAGAGTCACATAATCACACCATTTCAAGCGCTTCTGAACCGGTAGGGAAGGTAAGTAGATTTCACAGCTGCACCAAACTTTCTGCTGGCTCCTCCTGTCTTCATTTGCGTATATTTATTAATGGCAATGTGAGTCCTGCAAAAATGTCAGCCTTGATGAAAACACAAATACTGTGCTAGAGATTGTGAGGAAAGGAACAGTTTGGTCTAAATGGTTAAAATAGATAGAAACCAAGAGACTGTGGGTGATATGAGCAGCAGGAGGTAACGGCATGTTTATCTTGCTTGTGGGCTTCTCAGAGCCCTTTGGATGGTCACTTTGGGCTCAAAATGCTGGGCCAGAGAGGCCTTTGTCTGACCGAGCAGTGTTCTTAGAGTCATAATCTGTTATTTAAGGGTTGAACCCATTGATCTTTGCCTGAAGGACAAAGTGCCAGGCCAGATGTTGTCATTTTATTGACTTGCAGCATGTTATTAATTTGCTAAGTGCTTTGTCAGTTTCATAGTCCAAAGTTCTAGACAAGCTGATAACTTAAACAATAAAGGGAAGCCTGTTACAACAGACAAAGGGAGAGGCAAACACAAAGAGTTTGGAATTGTGGGTACTTCAAAACAGTTTTGAACAGAGTTCAAAACAGGCAGTACAACATGTGGTACTCCATTCCCATGCCTCCTCAAGCGACCTAATACTAAAAGCATCAAGGTTATTTTGGCATGCAGAAATATTACAAGCCTCTTTCTCCACTCCTGATGGTACAAATAAAACAATAAGAACAAATACGTAATCGTTTGCTCCCTTTTCAGAAACACACAGCTTGGCCTGCTGATTTGAATAGCCAGTTCTCTCTCTCGGCTCTTGTCCATCATGCTGGATGGTGTTATTAAGCCAAAAGCTGTACTGAAACTTGTAAGGATGATTGAGCAATGCAGGTACATGGGAATCACACACTGCATTCAAATACATATTTCCAAATATGCCAGTGGATTCTTCATGCTCTAGTTTGCGCAACATCATCTTTAAAAGTCAGATTTCGAAAAGTAGAGCAGCAACTTATTTCCATGTAAGTACAGGCGCACCACCTGCTGGTAAGTATGAAGTATGAAAGGGAAGACAACCACAAGAGAGCTGGACTTCTCCTAGCCAGCATAGAGTAATAGAGAGTAAGCCATCTGCAACTTTCTCAAACAGACAGAAGTGACCAAAGACATTGGAACCTGCTTGCAATCCAGCCTGCCTCTTTACTTATACTGTCATAATCTGAGTTATGAGTTGCCTTTTCTTAGACTCAGGACCAATTCTGCTGCAGATCTATATTAAGTGCTCTGTCATAGAACTGTATATAATCTGGTGACAATCCATCAGAATTGCTAACATGTTCCACAGACTTCAAATTCCTTAAAAACAGGAACAGACACCATGTAATTCGCTAGACGATTGCCATTCTTTTTTTGTTTTTCAAAATGTAAAAAAAAATACAAATTTCCACAGAAGGACTATGCTCAATTGCTTACTTTTCTTTGTATATGAAATAGAAATAGAATGACCGGTATTAACCTCCTCAATTGCCTTAGAACAGTGGTTCTCAACCTTCCTAATGCCGCGACCCCCACCCCGCCGCCGTGACCCCCACCCCTCCCCCTCCCCGCACGTGATGAGGTGACAAAGGGGGCGTGGCACCAAGATGGCGGGCTAGCGCGCACTTAGGCGACCCCTGTGAAAGGGTCATTCGACCCCCAAAGGGGTCACGACCCACAGGTTGAGAACCGCTGCCTTAGAATGAATACATCTGCGCCCCTCCCCCCTTTATTGATGTGTGTGTGTGTGTGTGTGTGTGTGTGTGTGTGTGTGTCCAAGATCAACTGTGAGGTTGTGTAACCTGCTTCCCGGGAGGAACATGATGAAAAGGCCTTTACATGAGCCATAGAAGGAGCAGTTGCAGAGGATTTACTTTTCTCCTCCCCACCAGATGGAACCCTCTTGCCTACTGACAGTTATTCCAGGCCAAAGAACAAGAGCTGCCAATTGCTGGTTAAAGCAAAAGCAAAGGATGATTGCCTCGGCCTGAACCAGATACATAAACAGTTGTATAAATGCTGCCTTGAAAAACTGATATCTTCCTTCTCTCTTTGTCCCTTTTGTAGCTTGTCTTTTTTGGCGCGAGCTAGAAGGAAGGGACTATCTCTCATTTGTAATTGAAGTTTACTGTTATCCAACATGCTGGATAAAACTATGGGAAGTAAATAGTGAATGAGGCAGACACCACAAGTGATGGATGGTAGGCAGGGTAGTCTTATTGGAGGGCAGAGCAATAAGTGCTACATGGTTTAAACCAGGGGTCTCCAACCTTGGCCACTTTAAGACTTGTGGACTTTAACTCCCAGAGTTCCTCAGCCAGCTTTGCTGGCTGAGGAACTCTGGGAGTTGAAGTCCACAAGTCTTAAAGTGGCCAAGGTTGGAGACCCCTGGTTTAAATGGAGGAACATGCATTATACCCAGTATGAAAATAAGATAGAATCTCCATTCTAGTGTGTTTCTAAGGAGCATTTTTAGTTGTTATAATAATAAAGAGCTTGGTGGTGGTTAAGACACAGTATTGCAGATTAATTCTCCCGAATGCCAGCAGTTCGATCTTGACCGGCTCAAGGTTGACTCAGCCTTCCATCCTTCCAAGGTCAGTAAAATGAGGACCCAGATTGTTGGGGGCAAGATGCTGACACTGTGAACCACTTAGAGAGGGCTATCAAGCACTATGAAGCGGTAGATAAGTCTAAATGCTATTGCTATTGTTAGATATATATCAGGTTTGAACAAGTATTTTGAGGAGCATTAACAATGACCATTTTATCATTTCATAAACACTCTACTTCATTAGCAAACTTGGATCACAACATCTGATGTGATAATAAACTTTTCTGTCAATAATAGAGCATCTGCCATTAGGGGGAGCCAGAGATTGAGAAGCATTCAGTGACTTGACGAAGTTCAGAAATAACAGCAACATCTATCTAAAAATGGGCAAAGACGCCTTCTGCAGTATGATAATTAATTTCACACAACAAATCATATCCTGAAGTATACTTTATGTCAAATCATAAGTTATGTGGAGATCTTGTTTATCTTGTCATCAAGGAGAATTGAATGGAATGGAATAAAATGGAGAGGGGAGGGGAGGGAGGGGAGAGGAGAGGAGAGGAGAGGAGAGGAGAGGAGAGGAGAGGAGAGGAGAGGAGAGGAGAGGAGAGGCGAGGAGAGGAGAGGAGAGGAGAGGAGAGGAGAGGAGAGGAGAGGAGAGGAGAGGAGAGGAGAGAGGACCCGACCCAAATCTTTTTATCCCAAACAAGAAAACACCAAAAATCATGAGTTTATCCCCCTGGCATTATCAACCCATTCATTTTAGCCTTTCCCATTTTCAAAAAGTTAAGCATAAAATGCAATGCAGCTGTTGCTTGCTCACAAGATACAGTCACAAGACACAGCTACTGCTGAAAACAGCTGCTTTGAATCTTCCTTTCCATAAAAAATTATTATGTGATGCCTGTCTCATCTTTCTGTCCATGCTTTATTGGCAACTCCATGAAGAGGGTAGGAAAATTAAATGTTCCCATGGAAGATAATATCTAGCTCAGGCTCAAACTATAGAGTCCTTGGTGTTCTCTAAACTTGGTTGTTTGCTTGTAGATATTTCATTACCCAACTAGATATCCGTGTTTCCCTGAAAATAAGACCGGGTCTTATTTTCTTTTGGACCCCAAAATAAACACCAGGGATTATTTTTGGGTGTGTCTTATTTTTTTTCCCATGTACAGGAGGCCCACTTCTTCTGCTTGCTCATGGCAGGACAGGAGGCCGCATGGCGTGCCACTGCCGCTGCTGCGAGGCAGGGGGTGGAGCTGCCCCATGCGCCCTGCACTGGCTTACCTCAGGGCCCCGCAGCCAGACCACCCACACCCTGACACCTGCCTCGCATCACAGCAGCGGCTCCAACAACCCCATCCAGTAGGACCCCGCGTGGCCACCAGCCCACTTCTTCTGCTTGTTCGCGGCCGCAACAGAGCAGGAAGCCGAACGACATGCCAGTGCCACAGCCATGAAGTGATGCAGGAGTGGGTGAAGCTGCCCCATGCACCCGGCATTGGCTTACCTCAGGGCCCCGCAGCCAGGCCATCCACTCCCCGACACCTGACTCACCTCACGGCCATGGCACCAACACACCACTTGCTCCCTTGCAGCCATGAGCAAGCAGAAGTGGGCCAGTAGTCACATGGGCTCCTGCTGCACATGGATGATGCTGCTGCCGCTGCAAGGCAGCTGTCGGGGCATGAATGGCCTGGCCGTGGGGCCCTGCGGTAAGCCTGTCCAGGGTAAATGGGGCAGCTCCACCACTATCCTGCCTCGCCTTGTGGCTGCAGCACTGCAAGCAACCAGACGGAATGGGCGGGCAGGCGGCTGCACAGGCTCTTAAGTAGGGCTTATTTTTTTTGGGGGGGGGGTTAGGGCTTATATTAGGTGCACATGTAAAACATACAAGGTCTTATTTTTGGTATAGGTCTTATTTTCAGGGAAACAGGGTAGCATCATCAGTGCAAGTGATGATGCCTGTTTGCTGCCTGTTTATATATACTGTAGTAGATTGCCTTTTGGTAGGGGTGTAGTGTCGTCCTTGGTAAAAATGACCATCACGGTCATTTTTACCAAGACACATGTCTATACTTAGCCATCAGCTAAGACACAAAGACCCATGTCTATACTTAGCCATCAGCATCAGAGTCATGTAAGCCATGGTATTCCCTGTGACACACCATAGAAGTGAAAAATGGACTTTAAAGAAGCATAGGAAGGATAGGAAAAGTGGATGCTCTTGGCCCCACTCACGCGAGCAACAGGTGCTCACGCACGCACACACGCCTGCCCCTCCCACAAAACCATCCCCTCTTTTTTCCCTCCCCCCTCCAGGCCACCAATCCAAAAAGGTTGGGGAACTCTGCTGTAAACCATTTTTTCTTTCTCCTTTGGAACTGGAAGCTGTGAATGCCATTTTAAAACATGGAGTAAGAGCTGATACTATGAGCAGATAATTTGTTATGAAACTTTGCTTAACCACATAGAAAGCATTAATGTTTGCTTTTCATGAAAATAATAGTGATTCATGTAATCTGATGGATTTCAAATTCAACCCACGCAGCTAAATGTTCTCCTGTGCTAGATCCTCGTTTGGCTTCTTCCATTGCAGAAAGTTTAAAAGAGCTATCCAGACCGTAAACTTTAGCGATATAAAGTTGCCAACAGCCAAGCAGTCACGTAAATCTCCCTACTAAAAAGTAGATAATGGAAAACTTTCCACTGTAAAACCTAAAGGCCAATTTGTTTTTCTCCTGGCAAATCTCTTGTCCTGACATGTTTTGATCTCTTTCTTGTAATTGTCCTCCAACTCTCTTTGATGGCAATCAGATCAGCTATCCGGAAGGAACTCTTTTCCAGCTTACCACAATCAAATTAGTTCAGCATTTTAATTAGGTAAATCCTTTGGTGCTCAGCCCACCCATGTGAAACAATGCAGTGCTGATCTTCTAGATTGGTTTGGTTTTCAACATTCACTATACAACATTTGTATAGTGGAAAAGAAGTGACTCTCAATTTCTGTTTCCAAAAAAGAAAAAGTTTTCAACGAAAGGTTCATGGGTGGGGTTCTTTCACAGTTTGCAATGATAAAGTAAGCCCAAACCCAAAGGAAATTTCCAAGTAGGTTCTAAAGCAACCCCAAACTAGAATGGGAAAATAGTACTTTTGACAGAGGGAAAACTTTCAGGAATATGGGAGGCAGACTTTGATATAGTATTATTTGAAATAACTAAGGGGTGGGGGGAAAGACCCACCTCAATTTTATAAAGGCAGTAAAAAGGATTTTAAAACCCATGCTTTTCCCGTTGTGGATGGAACTGGAATCCTAAGATATATAGTTCTTGGAAGCCACAAATGGACTGAAGTAGATTTCCAATAATAGCTGTTATTAGATGATGGATAGTTGTATCCATTTATTTGAATGGTTCCTTGTCCCTCTCAAAATTAGATTAAAATTTACATTAGAAAATGCATGTTTAATTTGTGTATGATATCTGTTCATATGGTGTATTTTATTGGACATTTTCCTATTATTCCTAGGAGTGAGTTCATGTATATGCTTCTCAGTTGCACTTACTGGGTTGAATTAAAAGAATCACTGAACCTTTTTTATGATTTGTTTACTCCAGTATCCCTGGGTTGACTTTCTTAAGCCAGGAAGTAGAAGTCAAACAACACATCAAAATTCTCAGGTCACAACTGAATTGTTTGACCTGGGAGGATCCAGTGCAAATTCATGGTTCACACATGATGGTAAACAAATATATAATAATAGAATGGAAAAAGTCACTGAGGGTGCTAATGTTAGTCCAGCAAAAGTTAGATTTTGAAGAAGCAGGAAGAGTACTGATTATTTGAAATTTGGGGTTGGAGAAAACCCCTGAGAATGTTATGGGCTGGAGGCTAAAATATACAAAGAACAGTTGCAGGAATTGGGTATGTCTAGTTTAATGAAAAGAAGGACTAGGAGTGACATGATAGCAATGTTCCAATATCTAAGGGGTTGCCACAAAGAAGAGGGAGTCAACCTATTCTCCAAAGTACCTGAAGGCAGGACAAAATAAATGGATGGAAACTAATCAAGGAGAGATCCAACCTAGAACTAAGGAGAAATTCCCTAATAGTGAGAACAATTAACCAGTGAAACAGCTTGCTTTCAAACGTTGTGGGTGCTCCATCACCAGAGCACCCACAACTTTTAAGAAGAGATTGGACAGCCATTTGTCCAAAATGGATTGGTATATGGCAGGGGTGGGTTCCTCCTGGTTCGGACCGGTTCTCCCAAACCGGTAGCAGCCCGTTGGTGACGTCACGATGATGTCACCAAACTGGATCGGTCGGTGCCGGTCCGTGGGGGCCGCCATCTTTTTTTTTTTCCTTCTGAGCATGCGCAGAAGCCGACTTCCGGTACTGTGCATGCGGTCACCATATTTTTTTGGCTCTTTTTATTTTGGGGGGATTTGGGGGGGATTTTTTCCTACTGCGCATGCGTGTGTGCACGAGGCGCGCGCGCGCCCATGAGGCACGCGCATGAGGCACAGGAGGGAGCAAACCGGCAGCAAGGTAAGTAGGAACCCACCCCTGGTATATGGTCTCCTGCTTGAGTAGGAGGTTGGATTAAAAGACCTCCAAAGTCCCTTCCAACTTTGTTATTCTGTTAAACAAATCTGTTAAACAATGAGTGCACCATTGGAAGACCTGAAGGACCAACACAGATCTTGGAGAAAACCTGTGTGATCACTAAGAATTGACATTGATTTGATGTCACATAACCAATCAATCCCTATTATATGGTAAGGAAATTACTCAATGTTAAAATATAATCCTAGAGTACTTTGAAAGGACAAATCTACAATGACTTCTTGTAATCATAGTATTGTTTTCAACGTGTTTGCAGATCAATCTTTTTTTAAAAAAATCTGCTCAGAAATACCGGTATCCCAAGTCATGATGACAAATTATTTGGCCTTGAATTCCCTGGACTTGAACTCAATCAAAATCAGTTAAATCCTTTGACCCATACTATTTGTTAGGACTCTGTCCAAACGGTTGGGTTGGTTAATATAAACAAGCCACAAATCACTGTTTATATGTATATATGTAATATTGCTTTAAATGCATTGGTGCATTCTGACTGGCAGTAATGGCCTTAAGAGGGAGCTAGAGAACATGGTTAGTTCTCTCTCTTTTGCTGATTCATTGCTGAGTGACTTCGTGTCTAAAAGTAAGCTCTGTGTGTAGCTAGCTATCTGTGATAGTAGAGAATCTTTGTTTGCTGATTAAGACAAAGAAAGGCTGGTAAGAAGACTACTGTACTTCTGAACACTGACTGATTGAACGTGTATGATTCGGACTGTTATTTGGACTGTGCTATTTCTTTAAGTAAACTACTTTTATACACTTAACGTATCTGTGTATTGACTGAATCATTACTCATATCTACTGCAACATTACGGTGAACTGTGCAAACCTTCAGGGCCCAGAGGTTACTCTGCACAATTCCTTAACACTATTCCTTGGCTAAATTTTTATCAAGTTAGTATTAGAACTGTGTGCCTTAACTAAACTTTCAACTCCATGATAAAATATTTTATTATCAGAGATGGCTAAGACCAAATAGGAGTAGTTCTAGTTCTCTTCTGCTATCTTTGCTGAGGAGCTAGTTTATTCTTTCTTTTATTTAAAAAGTATATCAGCAGAAATGCTTATGGTTTTCCTGACACAGCTCCACAAATCTAACTACATAAAGAACTACCACAGTTTGTTTAGCCTGCCCTGGTTCTTGAGGAACAGGGAATAGTTGAAAAGTATAGCACAGCGTCCTTTTGTTTTAGAGAATTCTTTTGAATTCTTCCCCACTATGATGGGTAAACATAGCTAGACCCTTTGAAATAACAGCACACATTTATAGCAGATACTCCTAAAACCAAATATGCCCAAATTAAAGATGTAACATATTTGTGAATATTATTACGTTTGGGATTCCAAAAACTCTTTAACAATTTCCAACTAACTATATCTTAAAAATCAACCATTTAGCTTCCTCACCCTGATGCAAAGATGTACCTCTTATCGTATGCCATGGACAACGTTGCCTTGATCTTACTCTCAGTTTAAGGCAGCCTGAAGATGGATTAGGTGCTCCTGCATGGATAGTATATTCCATGTTACACCTGCTCAAAATTTCCATGCAGATAAGAGCGCATGCAGGAGGTGGTTAGCTCCAGTGAGCAAGGCAGATCAGTTATGGGACTGCTCCCTTGTGTCTACAACAGTCACCAGGTTCTGCGACCATTCTGACCAGAAGTCCAGTTTCAGTAACCATTTTCCCTGCACTTCCTGATTCATGGACACCCATTCACCCCATTCTTACTCTTGGTACCAGCTCCACTTGTGCTGTCTATGGATTCGGTGGTCCACGGGACTTTATGTATGCATTAAAGGCATTAAAGCATTAACGCTTTAATGCCTACAGTACATAAATAGCATTAAACGGTAGCATTAAATAAGGCTATCCTATACATTTATAATTGTTCTTATCGTAAAAGAGACTAGAATCACCAATTCCAAGGCCATCTGAAGTACAGATCAACTTATCATTTGTACCTGCATATGCAGAACATTTCAAACTCCACATTTTCAACGGCACTTATCCAGTGGCTGCATCTCCACTGCACACATCTGGACTATCATTGGTTGATAGTCAAAAGTTTAAAAAAGAACCCTCTTAACTCTCGGCTGCCACTTAGTAATTCATAGGCTTTCTGGTTGACAAATGAATAACCCGAATATTAATAATAATAAATAATTAAATCAATAACCCTCACAGCTTTAACCTTAAACTGTCTACCGTGGACTTCACCCCATTCCTAAGAGGTCCGTAAAGGGGGCATGCATAAGCGCACCAGTGTGCCTACCGTCCCTGTCCTACTGTCCCCATTTATTTGTATTCATTTCCTTCGTTCATGTTCATACTTATACCTGCTATCTTGTACATGTTTGACAAACTAATACACACACACACACACATACACACACACACATACATATATACATACAACACATACACACACACACACAGACACATATTATTCTGGCAGATATTTTGAATTTCACTCAGGGGAAACCACCAATCCCCATGAACAACAGCAGAACACAGTCCTATTATGTGTAGTAAGAACACTTTGTTTGACCAGCCAGATTTAGTTTTTAAAACTTGGCAACTTTAAGATGTATTCCGAGAAACTCCCAGAAGGCTGACTGGGAAAATTCTGAAAAAACACTGTTCTAATTCAGCTAAAACAGGTTGGGCAGGGGTGGTTTTTTCTTTTAAACTCATAGTCTCTTGTAGAAAAGAGGGCTACGTGCTACAAGGCTAAAGCAAAGCGGAGTTGGATCAGACCTGACTGGGGAATTCTGGGAGTTGAAATCCACACACATCTTAAAGTTGCCAAGTTTGAAAAACACTGATTTAGGGTGATAGGATTTAGGGTCCCAATTCTGGGACACAAGGAAAGCACAGCAAAAGTGGTAGATGGAAATTGCAAAAGTGGTAGATGGAAATTGCAAAAGCAAAGATGGAAATTGCAAAAGCAAAGAATCTTCTACAGTATACCGTTTTCTGATTGCTAATGAAATTCTTGGGTGTAATGTAGTGTAAACATGCCTCAGGCCTTCCTAAGTCATTCTGACATTTTCTTGGCAAGTCCAATGTTTTCTTTTATTCCTGACATATTAGCATTATGTATTAATATCAACAGCATCTGTGTATTATAACAATGTCATATTTCACACTGTTTTTAACCAACCTTGTATTAAGATTTTTAGTTCTAGTTCTCATTGCTAAGTGAGACAGACATGTCTCCAGGTTAAACAAAGAAGTTGCAATTTTCCATAGTATCGACAGGAGAGTCCAGGATGGGTTGCTCTAGTTCCATAGCTCTATGGACTGAGTTGAATTTCTGAGGATCTGCCTCCCTGGTGACGTTTCCCAGTCGTTCAACTCAGTCTCAGCTCATGGACGCATATTTGCAGCTCCTGTGAGCTTTTGGACTGTAGTTTGCTATTTTTTCCTTGGATTTTTTCCCTGGACTTTCTAGTGAGGTTGGAACAACGCGGCTGCAAATGAAAGGTGTGAGTTGGATTGCGCTCTGCCTTCGGGCGAGCGCTGCGGCTGAGAGCGACAGAAGGTGATCTGCGCCGTTCGTTTTCACGCCTATTTAATCCTCAGTGGGCTCTTCCTTCACGAGAGCAAAGAGTGCAGTGGCGGCTTTTTGAATTTGGCGCTGTTTGTTTTGCTCCATTTTTAGTGCAGCCATGGCCACTACCAAGGCTAGTAGGCTGCTAAAGGCATGCTGCGCCGTTTAAAGGCGCGCTGTGCTGTTTACAGGTGCGCTGTGCAAATCTTCTAAAGGGCCCCTTTTCTATAACCCTCACCGGAGTCAGGTCTCGCGCCTGACCTTCATCAACAACAACCGGTGAGGAGGTGCGTTTCGCAGTGCCTGGCCTACTACTATTGCCTCAGACACCGTTTTGGAGTGAGGCCTCACCTTCAGTTGCCTTGTGGTGTTGGCCATTTTGCCAGCCTCCTCAGCAGAGATGCCATTTTGATTCCCTCAAATGACTATAGGCCTGTAATTTGAGCCCAAGTGGTTTCCTTGGGCGCTGAGTGGATTGGAGTCCCTTACAGCGTGCTGATCAGACTCCCTTGCCAGGGTACTTCTGCAGCCGTAATTTTTGCATAAGTCTGCCACCCTTTGTCAATGGCTGGATTTATCTGACCTCACAGTTCTGGAACCTTTAGTAGAGCTGTTTTGAAGAGGGAGTCACTGGTTGTGCTTACAGCCACACTCCGGTTCTCTCCAATCGCCACGGCAGCGGTGAACCGTTATTACGCAGCGAGGCCAGGGTGTGTGCACAAGCTTTGAGTTTCTACAGCTTGTTTATTGATTCCATTGACCTTATAGTCTTTGGGATCAGGGCCCGGGTTCCATCCGTGGCTGCGGTGGGCCATTGCTCTCCTTTGGAGACTGCAACAACGCTGAGCCGGCAGCAGAGCTTTTAAGCGCGTCTGCCCAGATACCACGACTGCCTGACTATAATGGAAAAAGAGGCAGGGTCTGCATTACCACAGGCGGGGACTTGGTCTCCTCCCGCCTTGGATAAGACTGGCAGAGCTCCAGCCAAGGCCAGATCTGCCAGCTTTGCAGCAGCAGAGAAGATCAGGACCAAATCTTCTGCACATAAAAAATCTTCCAGAGCGGAGGAGAAGGCTGCTCACCAAAGACAGAAAGCCTTGGACAAAGAGTTCACTAGAGCGGAAAAAGGGTCCTTGAGGCATAGTAATGCTGGTCACCAGATGGCGGATAATCCTCTGGTGCGCTATCCCTCTGAGGCTGCTTTGCAGCAAGAGCTGGAGCCCATGCAACAGGGGGTGCAGACTTCGTCTTGGTCCCCTGAGGCTCTCAGTGAGCACCCTCTGCAGGGTCATTCTGGTTCTGTCAGGAGGGTGGGGCCCCCACCTGAAGCAACTTTTACCCCTACCTCGGCGGGGCTCCGCCCGGAGGGATTGCAGGAGAAGGATATACCTCCCTTTTTGAGACACTGGATATCAGCGGCAATTAGGGAGGGTATTGCTGAGGGGCTGCATCAGCGACCCCAGATACCGGCTTCTGCAGCAGATCCAAATATTTACAGGGGCTCGTGGGGGCACGCAGGGGAGGAGCCTGCTTACCAGGCAGCTTACTCCCCGGGACCTTCAAACCAGAGCCAGGCCTCCCTTTCGGAGGGCGAGCTCCAGGGGGAGGACAATTTTTCAGCTCATGATCAGGAACCCCCTGGTAGACCGCCTTTTAAGGGCTTATTTAACCCTGCCCTTTTCAAGCCTTTACTGGCCAAGGCGCGGGCCACTGCCCATCTGGGAAAGGACTCTAGTACGCTGGAGCCTCCTCAGAGTCCTGGGGAGCAGGAGGATTTTCTCTTTTCAAAACAGGCCATGGCAACTGACTCCATTCCAATTCCCAGAATGTTCTTGGATGTCATCAGAGGCAGTGGAACTCCCCCGCCAGTGCCCCGCATCCCAGTGGACCAGAGAGTACCATCTACAGAGTGGATCCCGATCTCCTCCAGTTGGTCCAGGTCCCAAAGGTGGATGCCCCGATGGCGGCCTTGACCTCCACTTCGGTTCTGCAGCCAGATGCAGATGATGCCTTGAAGGTGGATGAAAGAAGGGAGGAGATGGCTCTCTGCAGGGCCCATCAGGTTGACTCCTGGGCCATTCAGGCCTCTACCGTGGCATCCTTCTTCACCAGGGCGTCAGTGCGCTGGCTTTGGCAACTTCAGGACCGGATACCTCCGGAAGACCTCCAGGTCCACCAGGATCTCTCCAAAATCATCGCGGCAGCGGAGTATACTGCAGATGCATCTCTTGCAGCCGCCAAATTTTTGGACCAGGCTATAGCCTCTTCAGTGACGGCCCGCCGCTTGTTGTGGCTCCGTCATTTGTGCATGGATGCCAAAAACCGGTGAAAGCTGGCCTCTGGCCCCTTTGAAGGGGGAAGTCTCTTTGGGCAGTCCCTGGACCCTTTCTTAGTGGAAACCAGGGACAAACGGAAGGTTCTCTCTTCTCAAAGCAGGCAGGCGGATTTCCGCTCCTCGCCATACTTTAGACGGCCCTCCTTCCGGCAGGGGGGAGCTGGGGCGAGCTTTCCCCATCAGCATAGGCCCTTCCAGTCCAGGTCTGATTTCCAGACCGAGAGGCCTGCCTTCAGTGGCAGGGGCAGACAACAGCCGCAGGGCAGGCGACCATTCCGAGGCAACAATAATAAGCCCTTCCACCGCCAAAAGTGACACTGGGCCTCACCCTCCTATCGGGCGGAGGCTAGGTCTGTTTGCAGACTGCTGGGAGGAGACGACTGCGGATGCCTGGGTCAGGGAGACCTTAAGATCAGGGTTCTCCCTGGAATTTCTCTCCCCTCCTCCGAGGTTTTTCCTCCGCTGCCCCATTTCCAGCGACCTGGTACGATGGGAGCTCATGGAATCGGTGGTCCAGCATTTGCTGGACATTCAGGCAATCCAGCCAGTCCCACTGGAGCAGCAGGGGCAGGGCTTCTATTCAATTCTGTTCCTCGTTCCAAAGACCTCAGGGGTGGGTGGAGGGCAATTCTGAATCTCAAGGGACTAAATCGATACCTGGTCTACAGAAGATTCAAGATGCACTCCCTCCATTCCATCATAGCCGGAATTTGGGAGGGGGATTTCTTGACTTCTATGGACCTCACGGAGGCCTACCTCCATGTCCCTATTCATCCAAGTCACAGACAGTTCCTGAGGTTCTGCTATGCCGGGTGCCATTTTCAATATGCGGCACTCCCATTCGGTCTGGCATCGGCCCCGAGAGCCTTCACCAAAATCATGGCAGCATTAGCAGCTTTCCTCAGGACGATTCTGATAAGGATACAATGTTACTTGGATGACCTGCTCATCCAGGCGTCCTCCCGGCCGCTGGCAGAGAGAGATCTGGGCACTATGATCCGGACCCTCCGGGATCATGGGTTCTCCGTCAACCTAGCCAAGTGCCACATGGTGCCCACGATGAGACTAGTCCACTTAGGGGCACTGATAGACAGATCTCCAGTCGGGTTTTCCTTTCCCAGGAGCGCCAGGTCAGCATCAGAACCTTGATAGGCCGGATGCGAGCAGACAGAGTGGTTCCACTAGCGCTACTGTCTCAACTCCTGGGGAAGATGATCTCATGTCTGGGCATAGTATCTTGGGCCCGGTTCCATGCCAGGCCTCTTCAGTGGTTCCTGCTGCCCCACCAGAGGGCGGGTCACAGTTCATCTCTTTCAAGAGTTTGGATTCCACCAGACGTGCTTCACTCCTTCCGTTGGTGGGAGTCGAAAGCCATCACGATGGGCTGTTGTTACAGGGACCCGGTCAGACTAACCATAACGTCAGATGCCAGCCTTTTTGGCTGGGGGGCCCACTTCGGTTCCCAGGTGGCCCAGGGTCAGTGGACACCACAAAAGCTCCAGCACAACATAAATTGGCTGGAGCTCAGGGTGGCCCGTTTAGTCCTCAAGTCATTCCAACAGGGGGTAGCAGGACATCATGTCCTACTCCTGACAGACAATGTCGCTATGAAGGCCCATGTCAATCGACAAGGGGGGACTCGTTCGAAGTCCCTCATGAAGGAAGTGGACATTTTGTGCCAGTGGGCCGAGACTCATCTCTTATCGCTCTGAGCACATTGCAGGAGTTACCAACGTGCGGGCAGACTGGTTGAGTCGGGCCAGAGTCGACCAGTCGGAGTGGTGTCTGGATCCCAGTCTGTTCGTAGAACTATCCGAACGGTTCAGTCACCCTCTAGTGGATCTTTTTGCTTCCCCGTCGAACTCTCACCTTCCCAGGTTCTTCGCAAGGTTCCCGGCTCTGGGAGCGGAGGGGGTGGATGCCCTCAGGTGCCCTTGGCCCAGGGGACTGCTATATGCCTTCCCTCCTCTGCCGCTTATCCCTGCTGTGATCCGGAAGGTACTGTCGGAATGGGCGGAGATCCTGTTGGCGGCTCCCCACTGGCCCAGGCACCTGTAGTTCACCAACCTGGTCAGCCTATCGATCACCAGGCCCTGGAGAATTCCTCCGGAAAGAGTCTCCCTCAGCCAGGGTCCAATTTTACATCCGGAGCCTCAGTGGCTCCAGTTGACCATTTGGTGGTTGAGCGGAGGCTCCTAACCCAGGAAATGTTTTCCAGTAGGGTCATCAGGATGATCCAGGTGGCCAGGCGGCCTTCTACCATGTGCATTTATGATGCGACTTGGCGGACTTTCAGCTCCTGGTGTTCGGAGTGCCAGTTGGATCCTACTTTGGTTTATGTAGCGCAGGTGCTCGAATTCCTGCAGGAAGGACTCGAGAGAGGACTATCCCCCAACACCTTATGGTGGCAGGTCGCTGCCCTCGCTTCAGTCTTACAGGCTGGGGATCAGGGTTTACTGGCCCACACCCGAGGGTGCGAGCCTTTCTGAGGGGGTCCTCTAACTTAATGCTCCCGCCTGTACACCGCTCCTCACCTGGGATTTGTCCATGGTGTTACAAGCTCTGACCAAGCCACCATTTCAACCATTGAGAGGCCAGCCTGTGTATCCTATCGTGGAAGGTGGCGTTCCTGGTGGCCATCACATCTGCCAGGCGGATTTCAGAGTTGGCGGCATTGTCGGTGCGGAAGGAACTTTGTGTTTTCCATACGGACAGGGTGGTTCTGCAGCTGGACCCTGTTTTCCTTCCCAAGATCAACTCTCTTTTTCATCGAGCACAGGAGTTAATCTTGCCCAACTTCTGTCCAGAGCCCCGCCATGCTTTGGAACTGAGGTGGCATACTATGGACGTGCGGAGGGCTCTCTGCATTTACATCCGCAGAACCGCTCCCCTCAGAAAGTTGGAGGCCTTGTTCGTATCCTTTCGGCCATAAACTCTGGGCCACAATATTACACCTTCCACGGTGGGTAGGTGGCTTAGGGTCTGTATAGCCCGGGCCTATGAAACACTGTCTCTCCAGGTGCCTCAGGGGATTACGGCGCACTCAACCAGAAGTGCTGCTACCACAGCCGCCTGGGCTACCCAGGCCTCGGTTGAGGAGATCTGCAGGGCAGCAACTTGGACATCTCCGTCTCCATTCATCTGCCACTATCAGATAGACACCTTTGCCTCCGCTGAGGCGGCATTCGGCCAGCGAGTACTGCAGCGGGTGCATGCCGAGCCAAGGATCCGGAACCAGAGCAGTGCCCGCCCATAGGACTGCCAATCTTTGGTATGTCCCATCCTGGACTCTCCCATCGATACTATGGAGAAGGGGCGTTGGTTCTTACCTGACACGCCCTTTCTCTTGGTTATCGACGGGAGAGTCCAGTCCCACCCGTTGGTCTGTCTGGTCCGGACTCTGGGGGGGGGTGTCTTTTTCATTTGTGCAGGTCTGACCCAGTTTCCGGGCAGGGATTCGTTTCCACTGGAGTCGGACTGCGTCATTTGCTTCGATTTCATTGTTGACTGGGGAACATCACCAGGGAGGCGGATCCTCAGAAATTCAACTCAGTCCATATAGCTATGGGACTAGAGCAACCCATCCTGGACTCTCCCGTCGATAACCAAGAGAAAGGGCGTGTCAGGTAAGAACCAATGCCCCATTTAGGCGGAACAACCTATAAAGACTTAAGCATTTTGGGGGAAGTTGGAGACTTTGGAAGGATCACTCCTTATATGGGTAAAAGGGGCTGTTAAGAGTTTGACATATTTAAAATGATAACTGTGTTTTAGTGGTTGGCTAAAGCAGTGTTTTGTCAATCTTGGCAAATTGAATATGGGCGGATGCTGCTGGCTAGGGGATTCTGGAAATTTGAAGTTCGCAATTGAAATCCCTGGGTTGCCCATCTGAATCTTTGCTGATTTGTCTTGTTTCAGGCATAAATTTACTGTCAATTGATAATCAGGAGGAAGAAAGAAAGAGAGCATTTTCTTCTCTTGCAAAAAAAAGTCTTCATAATGAAAATGTACGGTAGAGGTAGTTCTCGTTAAGTAACCACAATTTTGATCAACAACTTGGTCATCACATATAGTGGTTGCTAAGTGAAATATCATGATTTTACAACCTTACTTCAGCTTTCCTTTGTTTTACAGACATGTGAAGGTCATAAATATGGGCAAAGTTATTTTTTTATCATATAGTAACTCTGAACAATTGTTATAAGAGGCAGTTGCTAAATGGGGACTATCTGTATTAGACATTCCTTGATACTTGTAAATCACCTGATAATTGGGATAGGAGCCTTGCTTTGAACACATTGCTCTTTCTCATATACATTGTGTTAAACCATGATTTATTGAATTGGCCGATTTGTACTAAACTAGAAATTATGGATTTCAAACCACAGTGTCAGTGTATAATGCAACATATGAAGTTAAAGCCACACAAACCACATTGTGGTTTAGTGCTAGATGTGAAGCAAGTCATTCCTTGCCAGCTATAAAAGAGGAGCAACCTTTTTCAGGTTGAGCAGCACTAAATTCAAATCATGCGTTTAAACGGTTTCAAAGTACTTTCTACCTTCTCAAGACAATCTAAAGATTGCTGATACTCTTGCTGAACTCATAATAAATTCAGATTTTGTTCTTTGTATTTGTTAAAATGAGCTTGGCAGTGATGAGATGATTCTTAGAAGGACTGTCAGTTCATCCCAAAAAAAGGGGAGAAAGGTAAGAATGAGAAATAGTTTAATTAGACATGTAGCTTGGAAGTTCACTAATTCTGGGCATTTTTAAGGCTCTGTCTTAATGAGAGTTTTATTCTCAGTATAAACAGACACAGATGGTAAAAGTCACTGCTCTGCCAGGAAAAATGCAAACTATGGAAAATAAAATGCCAATGAAAGATCTGAAGCCTTTCATAAGTGTAACTCTCTGACTTCTGTTGGGGCCTTGTAGGAGACGAGCCATGTTAGTCTATGGTGGCAAATAGCAGGAATCTGGAAGCACTTTTTCCGCTAACATTATTTATTAAAAGGCATACTCTTTCAATGCATCTAATGAATGAACTGCAGCTCATGAAAGTGTTTGCTTTTTAATCAAATTTGTTAGTCAGAAATGATGCTCCCATCCTCCTTCTGATTTCTCTTGGGGCAGTACCAGCAGTGGGTTGCTCCCGGTTTGGCTCGGTTCTCCGAACCGGTAGTGGCAGCGGCGAGAGGCTCCGCCCACCCACCCGGGATGCTTCTGCGCATACGCAAAAGCATCGCGCGCGCACGAGCGAACCAGTAATGACGGGATGCAGAACCCACTACTGGGCAGTATGTCTCTCTTTATTATTTTATTATTTATTTATTATTTTATTATTTGTATTTCTGTGCCGCCCAACTCCCAAGGGACTCTGGGCGGCTTACAACAAATACAAAACTTATTAAAATATAAAAAAGCATTATTAAAAAAATACATAATAAAAAGCATTTAAAAACAATTAAAACCCATACATCCTCTTGGTGCAGAGGATGTAGGAATAGTAGTGGCTTTATTTATTGTGCACTCATTACAAAATATAATATAAACTTAGAGTAAAATAAGAATAGATAAAAGTAAGATATTACAAGGATTTATTATGCCATCATATAAAATAACACAAAATAATATTAACTTCTGCACAAAGTGACAGATCAGACATTTATACAAATTGAAGTAATGAATAAACAACAAATAAATGAAAAATTCCAACATTCCATCACCTGCTCCAGATGTTTCCTTCCAATTCTTGCAAGAGAACTACCGGTATCTCTTTTCTTGCTTCTCTTTCTTATTTTTGCACAGTGAAGAATCATGAGATGGTATCAAGCTATCAAGAATACAACACTGCAGGCTTTATGCCACTTCCAATTTAACCATTCTTCCATTCTACATGCCAGTAGTATCCTGATTCCAGGAAACTGCCAGGTATCTGTTTCCTTTACAATTTAGGGCAGTGTTGCACAACCTCAGCAACTTTAAGATGTGTGGATTTCAACTCCCACCACTCCCCTCCAGCCTGTTCACAACAAGATGAACCATAGACTTCAAGGAACCCTACCGTAGCTCTAACCCTACCATCAACATACTTTCTGTGGGATGTTATGATTGGTGCTAATTATAAAAACTCTATTAACTTTTTTGTCAATCTGAGACATAGGCTTGAAAAAGATGTTGAGACTCTAGAAAGAGTACAGAAAAGAGCAACAAAAATGATTAGGGAGGCTAAAACATATGAAGAACAGTTGCAGGAATTTGGTATGTCTAGTCTAGTGAAAAGAAGGACTAGGGGCGACCTGATAGCAGTGTTCCAATATCTAAGGGGTTGCCACAAAGAAGAGGGGATCAACCTATTATCCAAAGCACCTGAAGGCAGGACAAGAAGCAATGGATGGAAACTAATCAATGAGAGAACCAACCTAGAAATGAGGAGAAATTTCCGGACAGTTAAAACAATTAATCAGTGGAATGGCTTGCCTTCAGAAGCTGCGAGTGCTCCATGACTGGAGGTTTTTAAGAAGAGATTGGACAGCCATTTTTCTGAAATGGCTTAGGGCTGTGATGGTGAACCTATGGCACGCATGCCAGAGGTGGCACGCAGTGCCCTCTCTGTGGGCACGCGAGCCGTCGCCTCAGTTCAGCTCCACCGCGCATGTGCACGCGCCTCCCGCCAGCCAGCTGATCTTCGGGTCTCTGCCACGCATGCGAACCTAATCTTAATTCTAAAAAGCGATCAACAGGTCCAAAAGCCCCCCCCCCCTCTCTCTGTGTGTGTAATCCAGTCTTGTTTGGAGAACTTAGCTCAAGAATTCTACATCAAATGTCAAAGGATCCATTGATTCCGAGTCCACAGGAGCTCTT
>QLTV01002845.1:1775831-1790457 GCA_003457575.1 Thermophis baileyi | reverse complement strand
ATTTATTTATTTATTTATTTATTTATTTATTTATTTATTTATTTATTTATTTATTTATTTATTTATTTATTTATTTATTTATTTATTTATTTATTTATTTATTTATTTATTTATTTATTTATTTATTTATTTATTTATTTATTTATTTATCTATCTATCAATCAAATTTAGAAATCTCCCTCACAAAAGAACTCTGGGCAGTGTACAAATAAAAAGTTAAAAACGTAAAACTGCATATAAAATTTTAAAAAAGAGGGAAGAATGGTTAAAATTCAGTGTTAAAATTTGGTTAAAAGGCGGAAAGAGGTCCTTCAGGATGCTAACCAGCCCAATGGCTGCAGGGTGCAGGCTTCTCTATAGGCCCCAAACCAGGCCCCAAGCCAGATGGCAGAATCTTTAAACATTTCTGAAAGGCTGCGAGACTTCTCACAATGGTGGAGAAGGCTCTCTTTCTGGAATGGCCTACCATTCAGAATTCTTTAACCTGTGGGGTCTGCAATATACCATCCCTGCCTGACCAGTGGGACGGACTGATGTAATGGGGCAAAGATAGTTCTGTAGGTAACCCAGCCCCATGCCATGATGCCCAACAGCAATTATGGAAATATATCTAACATTTTGCTGAAATATATTTTTTTTATCAAGGTTAGTTCTGCAGTAACAGAGAACAAATCTTTTTATACTAACAATTGAAATGTGAAAGCAATAAAGGCATATCTATACCATGTAACAACAATTTGTTAGAGTTGACTAGCAGATTGAACAGCAAAAATGATAAAGAACTATCCAGGGGTTAATTATCTTGTCTAATCCTGGGAAAGAGAAAGGAGCTTTTGAGAACACCTCAAGTTGAGAAAGGTGCTTTTTCAAGAAGCAACTGGACTTTCTTTGTTTTTCCTTGAAAACATTTTGCTTCTCATCAAAGAAGCTTCTTCAGTTCTGAAGAAGGTCTTCAAGGAAAAACAAAGGAAGTCCAGTTGTCTCTTGAAAAAGCTCCTTTGGGACAACCATGACCTGGATGACTGAGAATCTCCATAAACACTCAATTTGAGAACATAAGATTCTTCCCTTATCTGATAAACAGCTGCATCTCCTATTCATCAAAGGGCGTTTACAAAAAAATATCTGCCCTAATGAACTCAGACATAAATAAGTTCCAAAATGTGAAAATATTTTGTTGTTGAAATTTCTATAAAATTATGCTGCCCTTCCCTTTTCAATAAAGTTAAAGAACTCTCTGTGAGAATGTTGCTGTTGCGTACAATTGTCTGTCGAAAGTTTGATGCAAAGCTGAAGGTGTATGCATAATAAGTACATGTGGTTTTCCATAATACATGAGCCACAGTTTATTGAATAACTCAGAATTATCTAGGTTTGCATGACATAGCCATAAACCATGTTTTCCAAACCACAGTGGTTGAGTTAACACAATCCCTTTAGCCAAAAGCAAATTATTTTCATCTTGACTAAGCGTAATGTGTAACCCTGGCCTGAAGGTTAGAAGATGTCATAACAATAGACTAGAATATAATTCTTTATTGGCCAAGTGTGATTGGACACACAAGGAATTTGTCTTTGGTGCATAATTAATAATTAATTATGCACCAATTAATTAATTAATTATTACAAATAATTAAAACATAATACAGGGAAGAATTCCAGAAAGATCTAGAGTAGTCTGAGCATGAAAGTTCATTTAGAGTAAAGGAGAGCAAGATTTAAGGGAAGGCGGGAGAATCTATAGCACATTTCTCAAATTTTAAAAGGTTTACTAACAGGGATTGTCTTCCAGAATCAACTGACCTGTTTCACATATAATCTTAAACTAATTTGATTTGATGGATTTCAATTAGCATATGTTTATGAACTGTCAGGGTATGCAGATTTAATAGCTGTAAGCTAATGAGAGGTTGTAAGCGAAGGCAACCGGAAGCTGATGCAATGTGAATGAGACAGCAGGGTTACTGCCACTTTAAGAAGCTGGGTAAAAAAGCTGCCTATATAAGGGAAGCCATTAGAGGGAGTTTCGCTTCTCCTCATGTTCTCTCTCGTCCGTGTAGTCTCATTGCTCTTCTCTTGTGTATCAGTAGCTGTATAAAGGTATTTAACCACATATAAGTTTGTATATATTTAGCTGTACATAAACCACTATTAAGTATCTAAAGGCTCTGTGTGCTGTGTGCTGTGTGTTTTGCTCCTGGGTTTATCTCATAATACTAATCACACTGCCTAAACTCTGGCAATAGGTTACTCAGGCTGATTGAACAAACTACATTTTCCAATGTGAACGCAGCCTATGAATGCTCAGGTTGAAGACTAGTAGGTCAGTGTAGGTGGCACTTCCAAAGACCAAAATTTATTCTGCAAGTTGGTCCTACAGATTTCCTAGAATTGTAGAGTAGGAAGGTATATACGGTAAGTGCTATTGCTATTGCTATTGTTATTTACCATTTGGTGCAGAAGAAAGGCAACTGATAAATATTGCTATATAGGAAATAGGAATGGTGGTTAACAATGATACTGGATACAAAAATGGATACAATAAGAGACAGAATAATATTATATAATAGAATAAGAAGTTACCGGTAAGTTAGTTACCTGGTTGTTCGGTGAATCTGGCTTCTCCATTGACTTTACTTGTCAGAAGGTCACAAGAGATGATCACATGACCCCAGGATGCTGCAACCGTCATAAATGTGAGTCAGTTGCCAGCTGTCTGAATTTTGATCACGTGACCATGGGGAGGCTGGAACAGTCGTAAGTGTGAAAAATGGTCATAAGTCACTTTTTCCAGTGCTGTTGTAACTTTGAAGAGACACTAAATGAACTGTTGTAATTCGAGAACTACCTGTATATGTTTCATATTTATAGCTTTTTTTTTTTTAATGTACACCCTGTTCTAAAAAGAAATGTCTCGACATTCAGCTCATGGCCTTTTATTAAGCAAAAACAATGGACTAATTTGTAACATCCGTATGCCAGGAATAAGAACTGTTTCTGTCTTTTGATGCCAAGCCCTGCAGCCTGTTTCTTGTAGCCCGACCTTTTTGAACAATCTTTGCATTCAAAACATCAGTTGCTAGTTTCATCTGCCAGCTTTAAGACATTCCGCAGTTACCAATTAAGCCTCCCAGTTTTTCTATCCTGGAAGGGGGGGGGGTATTAAACAAATATTCTTTGCTTTCAAACTGAGTGAATAAGGACACTGGTATATTGCTAGTATCAGGTCTTTGTTGAACCCTTTTCAACGTGGTAAGGATCATTAATGGTGCAATTCTTTATGTCTTTGGTCACAGAATTATAAAATTATAGAGTTGTGGAGTTGAGTTGAATCATCTCATCTAATGTTCTGTCAAAGTTAGTTCTGGTCCATCTGAAAAAGATTGAGTTACATTACATACTACAGGTAATCCTCAACTTACAACAGTTCATTTAGTGACCATTCAAAGTTACAATGGCACTGAAAAAAGTGATTTACAGTATGACCTTTTTTCACACTTATAACCATTGCAGCATCCTCGTGGTCACGTGACAAAAATTCGAACACTTGGCAACTGATTCATATTTATGACATTTGCAGGGGTCATGGGATCAGCTTTTGCAACCTTCTGACAAACAAAGTCAATGGGGAAGCCAGATTCACGTGACAACCGTATCACTAACTTCACAACTGCAGTGATTCATTTAACAACTGTGGCAAGAAAGATCATAAAATGGGACAAAAGTCACTTAATGTTTCACTTAGCAACAGAAATTTTGGGCTCAATTGTGATCGTAATTCAGATCGGACTATCTGTGCATACATTACAATTAAGAATACTAAAAATATTTTAAAACAATAAAGACAGTAAAAACAGTAAAAACATCCAGATTAAATATACATGGGAACAAGATACTGATACTGTTTTTCTGTATACTAATAGACTGATATTTGTGAAGAATTTGTCTTTTATTGGGTAGCAGGATTAATTATGTATCTTTATTTACTGCACACAGATAACTGTTTAGTTCATTTATACTAAGTTTCTGTGTTTCTATCATCTATCTTGTTAATATTTTTCCTTCGAGGAAAAGTTTAGCTTTATGACAATTATGTAAGTTAAGAGAATATTATTTGATTGGTTGTTCTAGCGACATTAAAAAATGTCCAAGATTGTGAATTTGCATTTGCGTTGTAATGATAGTGATAAAGAATATCCAGGCAACTAGTTAGTATTCTAGTAAATCACTTTTGTGACTGATCAAATTCCACCACAGCGGCCATTTTGTAAGACTGACCATTACTATGGTTTCAGAATTCCATATTCCAGCTAAAAAGGGTTGTCTACCCCAGGGGTGAAATTCAAAAATTTTCCCTACCGGTTCTGTGGGCATGGCTTAGTGGGCGTGGCAGGGGAAGGATACTGCAAAATCCCCATTCCCTCCCCACTCCTGGGGGAAGGATATTACAAAATCTCCATTTCCACCCCACTCTGGGGCCAGCCAGAGGTGGTATTTGCCAGTTCTCCGAACTACTCAAAATTTCCGCTACCAGTTCTCCAGAACCTGTCAGAACCTGCTGAATTTCACCCCTGGTCTACCCTTGTTTGGACAATTGCATGAAGACTATGGTTACTTAGGGCTACTAATCTTGATGACAAAGAATTATGATCAGTATAGGGGATGGTTACACCTTTCAGTGCCAAGTTGTAGGGACATAAATAAAACATTATTATTGTGTCCAAGTTGTGGATTTGCTATAGGTGTCTGCTTGATCGTTATATAAGACAGTGGGCTAAATAGGCCATTAATCTGGTTGTAGCAAAACAATTCTCATATTTTTACCTCAGGTTGTTATTCTATGAAAATTTGTTAGTACTTTGGGCTTGAAGTTGACATACAGAAGAAAGCTGAGCACAGGGTTTTTAATAAATGTGCAACCAGTATACACATTATGGTATGAATGATAAAATGCCACATAAATTACCACTAAATCCTTTTACCAAATGGTTCAACTTAAAAAAACCCAACAAATGGAACAACGGCAGACCTTGCTGATGAATAATACAAAAATGATACATATGAAAACTCATACCCATAAATTATAAATATCGGACCTGCGGATACTACGCAAATTCCATAAAGAAGCCTCATGGCTGTTATGTAGTGCCAAAGACATGGTTGGATCTTTTCAGGATTTTGAAATTCAGTCTATGACGTTGTTCACACACTACAGTATTTCCAGTATTTGTACAGAATTACGGACAAAAAAGAGAAAAATTACCGGTAAGCAAAATTGATATGGGTTGTGCAACTTAGGTCTGGCTCCCAATGATATGTGTGTTTAGAGTCAGGAATGATCATATTAAATTGGCATCTATTTAAAATCCAATTAGCAAAAAAAAACAACCCCAAGAAAAATGACCCCATTTAATTTTTCTCTTGTTGAGGTTGGGCAGCAAAAGAAGGGAATTATTAGATACAAAGGAAAACACCCGATCTAGTTTAGACAAACACCCTGTTAATCTTCCATCATAAATCAGATATGAGTAAGAAATATGAACAAACGTTACAGAAGAATGGTAAATTATTAAATTATGACTGTTGAAAAATAAGGTCCAACTTCCTCTCTGATATGAGCAGGCCTAGGAAAAGATTTACAATATGAAATTATTCACTGGAGCAAAGTATAAGATCATATTCCCTGCCTGCTAAAATAGTTTTCCCTTCCAGTTTCTGCAATGAAATTACTACTTATGATCATCTAAATCTCTACACGATTTAGGATAGGGGTCAGCAACAATTTGAGCCAATGGGGCTCATTTTGGATTTAGAACTGGGAATGCCTCTTATCTCATTATCTCATTTCTCTCTCTCTCTTATTTTCTGAGCAAGTTGGCTGCATGTATCCTTCATTTTCCAGATTGACTAGCAATAAAGCCTACCTCAACCATGATTTGATTGTAGATGAATCCTGGTTGGGCACTGAAGGCTACCCTCTCTGAAATGTGCTTTCCTAGGATACCAGGGCAGGGGTAGGGGTATAGCAGTTGTTCATAAGTCTTTGATGGCCACCAGGGGTCATGCCCTAGACGACACCAGATGTGAGATCCTCTTTGTGAGGTTGGGCCATAGCAGTGGTGGGTTGCTTTCGGTTTGGCCCGTTTCTTAGAACCGGTAGCGGCGGCAGTGGGAGGCTCCGCCTACCCGCCCGGGACGCTTCTGTGCATGCGCAGAAGTGTTGCAAGCATGCGCAAGCGCGTGCAAGCGTGTGCAAGCATGCGCAAGCATGCGCAAGCATGCGCAAGCGTGCGCAAGCGTGTGTGCGAACCGGTAGCAATGGGTTTTAGAACCCACTACTGGGCCATAGGGATCCATGGGGATTGCTGCTCATTTTGTGACTGTGGTCCCTGAATTGGTACACAATTTGGGGGTACTCCTGAACTCATGGCTCCTGGTTGATGAGAAGATGATAGTCGTAGTTAGGGGAGCCTTTCCACAAATCTATTTTTGTGCACCAATTGCAGTCTTTCTTGGAGTGGGAGGCCTTACTCTTGGTTACCAATGCCTTATTTTATTTATTTTATTTATTTATTTTGTCAAGTACGTATTTGATAATATACATAAGTATAACATTATTTGGATACATAAGATAGGTACAAATAAAAGGGAACATTTGGACAGGGACGGTAGGCACGCTGGTGCGTTTATGCACGCCCCTTACTGACCTCTTAGGAATGGGGTGAGGTCAACAGTAGACAGTCTAAGGGTAAAGTTTTGGAGATTTGGGGAGGAAACCACAGAGTCAGGTAGTGAGTTCCAGGCATTAACCACTCTGTTGCTGAAGTCGTATTTTCTGCAATTGAGTTTGGAGTGGTTCACTTTGAGTTTGTATCTGTTGTGTGCTCGTGTATTGTTGTGTATTGTCACCTCCCAGTTGAATTAAGGCAATGCACTTTGCATGGGAGCTTCCCTTGAAGACCATTTGAAAGTTACAACTGGTCCAGAATGCAGCAGCACATGTAGTATCAGGTGCCCAAAGGTTGGACTGTGTTACAACTTTATTGTACAATCTTCACTGGCTTCCAGTTTCCTTCTGGGTGCAATTCCAGATGCTGGTTATCACCTTTAAAGCCCTACATGGTATGGGACTTGGTTATTTGTGGGATCGCTTCTCCCTAAGAATATTTGCCTATCCCACAAGATCATATAGGATAGGGACACTCCAGGTCCCCTCCCTGAATTCTTGCCATCTCGTATGATCTCTGAAATATGCCTTTTGTGTGGCTTTCCCAACCTTGCAGAACACCCTCCCATTGATTTGACAGGCCCCCACCCTTCTAGCCTTGTAGAAGGCATTAGGACCTAGCTTTTCCTGGATATGGTTGTATAGGTAGATAGTATGGAAGTGGAGCTATTAAGTCTGCTGTGGGGTATCCCAAGTTGGAATGGGACAATTTGCCACAGACACCTCACTGCAGCCACCTTACCACTGCCAATTCTCCACGGCCAACTCGCCGTGGCCAACTCATCATGGGACAACTTGCCACAGGCAACTTGCCATGGGACAATTTGCTGCAGGACAAATTAAATTCAATTATTTAAAATAAATTAAAATTATTTTAATTTTTGTCATTCACTTTTCATGTTGTCCCTCCTTTTGCATCCTTTTAATGATTCTATTCCACCATTTCTTTGATATTAATGTAACTCTTGTCCCGCAGTGAGTTGTCCCACAGTGAGTTGGCTGTGGTGAGTTGTCCCACGGCGAGTTGGCCGCAGAGAATTGTCATAGATCCATCCCAAGTAGCTGTATCACTCAGTGAGGCCTTTTTCTCCAGCAATGATTTATTTTTGCTTTCTTCTATAGTTCTCTTCTGGCAAATTGTAGATTTGGTAGATCAGTGATGGCGAACCTTTTTTTGCTCGGGTGCCAAAAGGGAGCACGCGCCCACCCATAATGCCAGGCCCCCCCCGTGCATGCACGCACACACCCCCCGTTCTTCCCCCCCCCCCGCGCATGCGCGCAGACCTCACTGAAGCCTCCGGACTTCCGGTAGGCCCATTGGGCCGTTTTTCGCCTTCCCCAGGTTTTAGGAAAACCTCCTGAAGCCTTGGGAGGGCGAAAAATAGCCCAACGTTCCAACCGGAAGTTCATTTCCGAACTTCCGGTAGGCCTGTTGGGTCCGTTTTTCGCCATCCACAGGCTCCGGAGGCTTTCCTGAAGCCTGGGGAGGGCAAAAATGGCCTACCCCCCCAGAGGCCCTCAGGAGGCCAGAAACACCCTCCCAGAGCCTCCGCGCAAGCCCTTTACTTACCTCAAAACGGGCCGCGTGGAGACTCCTGGGAGGGGAGGGGGCGTGGCCAGCCCAAAATCAGCTGGCCAGCATGTGCATGCTCGCTGGAGCTGATCTACGGCAATGGCTCCCGTGCCGGCAGATATGGCTCCGCGTGCCACCTGTGGCACGTGTGCCATAGGTTCGCCATCACGGTGCTAGATAGACAATATTTCCCATTGCAAATATTGTATTTGTCCATTGGGCATAAATTCTTTAAATTAACATTTTGATCTATTGTTTGTCACACAGTGGTGTTTGAATTATTGTAAACACTGTGAAAGTCATTATTAGGCAATTAGAATGGCAAAATATGAACTCTCAAATAAAGTCAAGAAGTAATAAGCATGAGTAAAACAATGAATAAAGAAAGCTGGTGTAATGCTCAAATTACGGGGCCAGCCATAATTCGATGTAATAAACTTCATAACAAGGAGCAACACCTCCGATGTTAGTTGCTTTTGTAAAAAGCTAAGCAGCATCACACTATGTTAGTACTTACGTGGAAGACCATAGAAATCCCAAACTAAACTAGAATGGAAAGTTGAAAGAACATCCTGGAATATAGCAAACGATTTTTATGAAGAAAACTTGTCTTTGTGATCACTTGGAGTTGACAGTATGTTTAAAAATTACAGTCTATCGAACACCCTTTTGCTTTTCTGGACAGGTTGCCTTGGAAATAGGCCCCAAGGTCAGAGAAGTGATATGAGCCAGGTAGTCCTTAAGTTACAACTGTTCATTTACAACCGTATGGAGTTATCACGGCCTCAGGAAAAAAAATGACTTTATGAGCCTTCCTCGAAGTTACGACTGTGGCAAAGTCACATGATCACAATTTGGGTCCTTAGCAACTTGCTTGCATTTACAGCAGTTTCAGCATCTTGTGGACATGTAATCATGACTCCCTCTATGAGGGAGAGGGGCAGTTTCAAAATTTGAGAAAGAAATAAAAATCACAATTTTGTGATCTTCCCTAGCGAGCTTCCCGGAAGCAAAGTCAATTGGGGAAGCTGGGTTAGCTTAATGTCTATAGTGATTCACTTCATGACTGCAATAAAATGGTCTTAAAATTAGGTCTAGTCACATAATTTAACAACCACTCTTAGCAACTGAAATTCTGTTTCCAACTGTTGCAAGTCGAGGACTACCTGTGAACGTTATCTGGCTCCACCATTTTCTAATACAAGCCAATTCCCTTCTCTCCCACACCCACATATGACTCCTCCTCCACTCAGTGAGGTGTCACATTTTGAACTCAGGTCCGTAAACTTGTGGGCACAAAGCCAAAAAATAGACAAAATCATGCTCTTTCTTCCATTGTTTTTGTTGATTTCATCTAAATTTAGGCATCCTGACTCATTTTTTTATACAACCTTGTAATCCCTTTTGTCCGGGTGGTGTCGGGGCAGCTAAATTGGTCTGAGCATTTATTGGCCAGATGCCCTTTCCTATGGAGAGTTTGCAGTAGATATTTTCTTTTTACGCTCTGATAAAGAAATATCTTTTGCTGCCTAGGATTGAACTCTCAGCTTTCCAAGTGGGAGGCGAGTATCTTCACCTCTAGGCCACTGCACTGCTCTTATACACAAGATGCAATAATTAAAGAAAACCCTGTGATATTAGTAATGTTTTAAAGCTGATGTTTAAAAAGTGAAACTAAAATAATGGGACTTAAGTTTGCAAATTCTAGATAACTCAAAGTATGATGCAATAATGCACAAATTATCAGATTTATGGGGGGAAATATATTCAAAATGATTCTGCCTAAAAAAAGAAGCAAGAATAAATAGTAGTTCCCACATACCACAGTGGAAACAGAATTTTCCCTGTGGCTTTTCTATTCACAGAAATAATTAGTATTCCAGAGAGTGTATTTTGGTTGTTTATTTTTCTACCTCACCCCAAACTTTCCAGAACAAACCATGTGAATGCTTGCAAATGTTAAGGTATTATTGATAGATTTAAAAGTAAAATTGAGTGATCAAAAAATTCTAATTTGAGGCAACTTGATTCCCCCCAATAATCTATTTGAAAGGATGGACATCAAATTTTCTTTGTCGGAGATGCACAAATGTGAGAGATTACTGGCCCATATAATTTAGTTTAGTAAACTGTAGGTATTTATTCAGAATGTATAAAGGTCAAGGTTTCCCTGTCCAGTTATATCCAACTCTAGCGGGCGGTGATCATCTCCATTTCTTAGCTGAGGGATCCAGCATTATCTGAAACCATTTCTGTGGTCATGTGTCCAGCATGACTATACATCAAGGTTCATGGAATATTGTTACCTTCCCACCGAAGTGGTACCTATTTATCTACTTTCACTTAATACATGTATAATACATGTGTAATTTGGGTGTTCTTTGGACATAAGCACATACATTTGCATACTTTTGAACTGATAGGTGGGCAGGAGCTGAGGCAGGTAATGGGAGCTCATCCCATCACACAGTGCTTGGGTCTCAAACCCAGGCTGTCAGCTTTCCAGCTGATAAGTCCAGCATCTTTAACCACTGAACCATCACGTCCCCTTCAGAATGTATATAAGATGTATATTCTCTGAATGTTACTGTGATTCTTTGGAATCTAAGGAATTACGTTTGTATTGGACATGGAGGTTTTTAAAGGAATTATTTTGGGAAATTAGAAAAGTGATATTATTCCAGATATTAAACATTGGCTTTTGGAAATATGTAATTTATGTTTTAGAAAAGGCAATATTTTCAAATAATTATAAAATGAAGCAATAGTATTGTCAGCTAATTTTTAATCCTTTAACAGTTTTTTGTAAAACAATGATTTCCATATAGCATCTGTGTGTGTGTTAAGTATTGCTACTTTTGTTTCTTTGTTTTTTAATCAAAGGCTTGTTTCTGCCTTTTTTTGGTTCTATATAATTTTCCTTTTCTGTTTATTAATTGTTAGCATTTTCTTGTTTGCTTCATTGTTTATTTTTTGTATTTTTGTACTCTATATTTTGGCATTTTATTATATAAAAAACAAAATTGGAAGGCAGGGGAAATAAAGAATAAACTTTCGTGAGTTCATTTTAAAATAAACATGCAGCCTCCAACAGCTGGGATATAATTATAAAAGTTACTCCACTTGTTGGTGAAGCACATTCTCTATTGTGAGAATCTTTGGCAATACTTGTTTTGGCTAAGGGAGTTCTAGTCCATCTCATTTAGAGCACATCAGTTTCAGAAAGACTGCAGTTTTTTCTTATCTCCAACCAATTGCTTTAATCAACTATAAAAACAATTTTAAGATTATTTTCAGTGGACCGAGCCAGTCAAGAAACACCTAATTACCAGCAAAAAGAATGAAATAGATTAAGAAGTTTATAAATGTATTTTATACATTGGGCAAACTCATAGTGGATGATGAAAAAGTGTTAGATAGTTCTATTGATTTTGGCATAAGTATAGATGATAACATGCTAGAGCAATAAAGATTTGAATCCTAGGGAGAAAGGCAGTGACAGGATAATAAAGCATAAAGATATTCCTTTGAGACAATGATCCAAATAGTTAAAGCAATAGCTTTTCCAGTTATAATATACAGTCGGGAAAGCTGGTTATAAAAAAGAACAGGAGAAAGAAGGAATTACAAATCTGAGAGCATTGCTAAGACTACTATGGATTATAGGAAAAGAAAATTGCTTGCTCCTAGATTGATTAAAAACTGATTATTCTCTTGAGGCAATAACCAGTAAGCAAAAGCTCACATACATGCAACATGTGAAACAAGCAGAAGACAAGCTTGAAAAAAAGTATTATATTTGGGAAGACTGAGGAATAGAAGAGTAGAATAGTAGAAGAGGGGGAAGTTAAAAGTTAAAAAGTTAAAGTTAAAAAAAAATCCATAAACATTGATAATTTAGGTGGGGCATAGATCTTGGCAGGCATCAAGGGATATTTTCATGACTGTAGGAGATGAAGCAGGCTGAGCTGGAAGGCGAGGTTAAACATGTCATCAGTTTGGAATAATTGCATAGCCACAAGAGACCTAAGTCAAGCCCCCTATGAATTCCATTGACCCTTATCTAGCGCCAATTTAGCTTTGACCGTTAGTTGACCCTATTCTTGTCTATAGTAGCAATAATAAACTCTTGTGCTTTGAACTCAGCATGTGTTCCTGGTTCTTTGTACCTGACATTAATCTGGTCAACTAAGGGTCAAAACTAAATAAACAAACAAACAAATAAATAAATAAATAAACTTGCTGGATAGTCCTACCATTCTAAATTATGCCATCATTAAGCTTGTCAGAATCCACCCTGAACACCCCTGTACAGGCTGTGGAAGCTTAGGGTTCTTCTCAGCAGCATGCTCGATGGACTCCAGTGCAGGACAGTCAGCAAATGAAATAAAGTAAATGAAATAATATGAACTGCCAGCTAAAAATTAGGCCTCTTAAAAGATAATTCAGTTCAGAATCTAAATTATTGTAGTTATTCTTATGAGCACAAGAGCATTAAACGTGTGTGGCAGGAGCTCCTCGCTTTCACCTTTTGTTGTTATGTAGTGGTGCATATGCACTACACCAGTTAAATCATCCAATTACTTTATTAGCATTTAATCTGTCATTTCTACTTAACAATAGAAAAAAAAAAGAATTGAACAAGTCCAAATGTTTACATAGTAAGTACATTTACTTACTATGTAAACATTTATACATAGTACATTTATCCTGTCCTGAAATTCACTTTTTATCAAGATTAGTTCTGCAGTAACATTACATTCACCAGATGTTCCATTGTTTACAACCTTCACTGTTTCTATAAGATGGTGCTTTGTATGAAACAAACAGCAATAGCACTTAGACTTAATGCTTTCAAGCATTCTCTGAACAGTTTACAAATATCAGCATATTGCCCCCAACAAACTGGGTCCTCATTTTACCAACCTTGGAAGGATGGAACACTGAATCAACCTTGAGCCCCATCAGGATCGAACTCCTGACTGTGGGCAGACTTAGCCTGCAATACTGCATTCTAACCACTGCGCCACTATGGCTCCAAAGTGCATATTCAAAGCACTGTAAATTTTATTGTGGAACTACCATATTTTTCGCATTATAAGACGCACTTTCCCCCCCAAAAAAGTGGGTGGAAATGTTTGTGCGTCTTATAGAATGAATGTTGCCAAAGCCCCGCCCACCTGCCGGCCCCCACTCTTCAGCCTCTGCCTCCCAGCAATTTGCCTCCTTGCAGCAAACAGCAAACAGCCTGGTCAGCTTCAGCACAGCCTGATTTAGCACGAGCAGCTGATTGGCGGTTGGATCGGCCTCCCGGAATACCTCCAATAGCAATAGCAATAGCACTTAGACTTATATACCGCTTTACAGTGCTTTACAGCCCTCTCTAAGCGGTTCACAGAGGCAGCATATTGCCCCCAACAATCTGGGTCCTCATTTTACCCACCTCGGAAGGATGGAAGGCTGAGTCAACCTTGAGCCGGTGAGATTTGAACCGCCGAACTGCAGCTAGCAGTCAGCTGAAGTAGCCTGCAGTACTGCACTCTAACCACTGCGCCACCTCGGCTCTTACAATCAGCTGTTCCAGGCTGCGGGGATCACTGCCACCTATCGTCGCCTCCGCATGCCCCATTTTCGGCCTCCGCACGCCCCATTTTTGGCCTCTGCGCATCCCGTTTAGAGCATGTTCCAGGTGGCGGGGATTGCTGCCACCGCTTATCGCCACCGAACAGGCTGAAAACGGGCCGAAAATGGGGTGTGCGAATGTAAGGGGTTCCTTATACCATTCAGTTAAAGTCCACATTTTATGGAAAAAGCTTCAAGTCTTAAGAAGTTTCTATCAGTGCTAATATACAGTAATCCTTTTGACTGAAGGTACCTGAAATTGCACAGAGTATTTACCGTTTACTGTGTCACTAAACTATGTTTCTTTCAGTGGCCACTCTCAGGTTTAGCCATTCAGTAGAATCATATGGAGTTGAATGGGACAATAAGGGTCATCTAGTCCAACTCTCTGCAATGTACAGTAAAATGAATAAACTACCTTTGAAATATGGCTGATTAACCTAAACTTAAAAAACTTCCAGAGATGAAGAACACACAGCTCTAAAAGTAGACTGTCTTAAAGTTGTCAAGTTTGGAGACCCCTGCCTTAGAGTTTTCTGGAGTAGATGGCAATATCAATATCAATATCAATATCAATATCAATATCAATATCATCAATATCAATATCAATATCAATATCAATAAAATAAAATAAAATAAAATAAAATAAAATAAAATAAAATAAAATAATAAAATAAAATAAAATAAAATAAAATAAAATAATA
>QLTV01002845.1:1762226-1775730 GCA_003457575.1 Thermophis baileyi | reverse complement strand
ATGCTTTACATATAATTAAATTAAATTAATTTAAATAATTAAATTTTAAATTAAATTATTAAATTAAATTAAATTAAATTAAATTATTAAATTATTTTTATGATCTCATTTTCTGTGGCCATGGAAAATAACTCATAGTCATTTAGTAGAATGAAAGTAGAGATACAACCCTGTCAGGACATTTGGAAGTAATTTGGAAGACACTGAAGGAAAAACTTGCAATATTTATTTTCCTTACTTAGAATAAGCAAAAGGGCTTTCTTACTTTATGAGATACATTATTGATAACTTAATTTGCTCATGAAAGAGTGCTTGTCATCTAAACTTGAAATGTTCTTTCAAATAATAACTAGATATTATATTTGGTTTAAAAGAATTTAATCTTTTGTTACAAAGGCAACTGAATGTTGCTGAACTCTAATGTTGCATGCTTCATCACTGTGAAAAAATCTAATACTGAGAAAAGAAAAGAAACCACCAACACTGTTGTGGTTTTAGAAATATTGTTTAGTAATACATTGTTATTATCATTATTATTAGGTTCTTATTCTACTCTGTTTTTAAATCATACTCAATGTAGTGAACATACCTAATACTCCTTCCTCCTTATTTTCCCCACAACATCCCTATGAGATGGGTTGGGCTGAGAGATAGTGACTGGCTCAAAGTCACCCAGCTGATTTTCATGCTTAAGGCAGGGTTAAAACTAGTCTCCTGGTTTTTAGGCCAGCGCCACACATTTTTTCTTCACTTTATATCACTTAAAAATAAAACAATGGGAAATATTTGATAATCAATTGTTTCAATTTCCCCTTTTGGGAAAGGCAATTAAAAAGGGTGGGGGGAGGGAAATCTTTCTCACCAGCCAATCTTTCTGAGTTCTGAGTTTTTTCTTCTTCATCGTTTCCTCTCGTTCCTTCTCATCTCTCCTGTTGTTGCTACATCCAAATATGGTACACAAAGCACTTAGCATAATTTTGGATCCTCTGGGCACACCCTGACTCTAGGGTATGTATTACCTCTGAGAGTTTATCCAAATGGGGACAGCTTCTTTAACAGGTTGTTTTAGATCAGCATTTTTCAAACTTGGAACTTCAAGATTTAACTCCAGAATAGCATCTTAAAAATCCACATATCTTAAAGCTGTCAAGTTTGAAAAACACTGGTTCATAGGATCTTCAACAGATTATATAGAGTAGTGGTCCCCAAACTTTCTGGCACCAGGGATCGGTTTCACAGAAGAAAACTTTTCCACAGATTGCGGGCAGGGGGCGATGGTTTTGCGCGCAACCTAGATCCTGCACAAGCACAGATGAAGCTTCACTTACTCACCTGCCGCTTGTGCGGTCCATTTCCTAACAAGCTACGGACCATTATTGTTGGGGACCCCAATATAGAGTACAGCAGCTTCTTTTTGAGACACAGTTACACAGCTACACTTTTAATGACACCTAATAACTACCAATTATGTTTATTAGAGCCGAGGTGGCGCAGTGGTTAGAGTGCAGTACTGCAGGCTACTTCAGCTGACTGTTCAGCAGTTCAGCGGTTCAAATCTCACCGGCTCAAGGTTGACTCAGCCTTCCATCTTTCTGAGGTGGGTAAAATGAGGACCCAGATTGTTGGGGGCAATATGCTGACTCTGTGAACCGCTTAGAGAGTGCTGTAAAGCACTGTAAAGCGGTATATAAGTCTAAGTGCTATTGCTATTATACCTGAGTCCAGGCAAAAGCTACAGAAATCACTTCTATGGGAAAACCAAACCAAACACTTTCCCGGTGTTGTTATTATTACATTTTCCCTTAAAGCTAGACTTTCATTTTCCAGCATCAAACAGAAGCAAGCAGTCTTTGGAGACTACAGTTCACAAAAAAAGTATGCTGTAATAAATGTATTAGTTTTTAAAAATCGTAAGAGTCTGCGTAGTTTTTGCTGTTTAATTTCCCTCTGGAAATATTTGTAGATGCTGTTATAAAACAAAAATAAGCAAATACTATTGTAAAACATTTCTTTTAAATGAGAATTGACACATATCTTTAACAGAGCAAAGAAATAATCTCAGTATTAGAATTAAATAAAAGCTTTAGGGGAAAAACAACAGAACCCCAAAGTGAAAAATCAATGAGGTGCCCTGTTCAGAGTTGATTTAGATCCGTGTTTTTCAAACTTGGCAACTTTAAGATGTGTGGACTTTAAGATACTATTCTGGAGTTCAATCTTGAAGTTACCAAGTTTGAAAAATGCTGATCTAAAACTGTTCCCATGAAATCTCATAGGATACTCTTATAAAATTGTTTATTATGCTGCTATTGCTCTTTAGTTGTTTAAATTGTTTCTTCAGTTGGATTAACTGGTTTTATTTTCTTATGACCATGTATTGTTGGATGTTTTGTAGAAAGGACAGATTTCGCAAAATAAACATAATTGTATTGGCTATGGAACTCATATTTCATTTTTCTGTAGTTGCATTTCCAACTTTTTATATCTCTCTGTTATCAAACTTCAAACTTTTGAGGAGAGCTCTTTTGGAAATGAAGGGGTGTTCCGTAAAGCTCCCCTCCATAAAGAGAATTTGTAATGCCTGAAGACTTTAGAATCAGATTCATGCCTATGCCCATTTAATATATATTTATGTTTACCAGCATTCTCAGTCCACTTCTTTTCATTGCCTTTATACGTACAGATAGGCATGTTTGTTTTCCAGAAAGCATAAGGTAGAAAACATGGATTTAATATTCACAACTTTTCTGTAAGGCAGGTCTGAGAAAAAGTGGTCACAATCCCACACACATAATCCATTCCGTCTATTGCTCTAACCATTACACCACATATGGTATACTAAATATTGTTCATGACCCTTTAATTAGTAATCTTTCAGAATCTGGTGTTAAATCCAGGGCTTCAGATAAAACCCTTTTCATGACACTGAGTGACAGTTCTTTTACATCTTAAAGCAGAGTGTTCAGATAACTTTGAAAGGAAGAAGATCACCCTGAATAGATTTAGTATAAAGGATGGGACCTAAGGAGGTGAAGCCAATAGCCCAGTGGTTATCAACCTTTTCTTCACCATGGACCCCCCTTTAAATACTTTTTGTGTCCGTGGACCCCCAAGACTCAAGATTTAAATCACAATATTTCTTCAAGCCTTCACAGACCTTCTGTGATGACATCGTGGCCCCCCCAGGCGTCTGTGGACCACAGGTTGAGAACCACTGCAGTAGCCCATAGTTCTACCTAACATCTTTAAAGAACAGTCTTAGACAGTTCTTAGACATTTACATTTATCTTTAATATATGTAAATTTATGTGCTGCTTTTACATTTCTCAGGGGAAAAGCACATTTGCTTTTTAATTTTTAGCAATTACATTTTAAACAGAACTACTGGAACAATCATGACGCAGTCCTATTTTTACCTGAAACTGAATCCCATTTCAGAAGGTGAATTGAATACTTTATTTGGCCAAGACACACAAGGCATTTGTCTCCGGTACAGAAGCGCTCAGTGCTCATTTCAGAAGGTGCCAATGCAGGATGTCCTTTCCTGGCCTGGAACAAATGTTATGCTTCAAATAACAAGCACAAGCATAAATAAACAATGTCAATTTTACGAAGTTTGAAGTATGAACTTTATGAAGTATCCAATTACCCCAAACACCTTTGCACCACAGCTCTTCCCATTGTGCACGTTTCCAGGTTATTCTGACTGGCTTGTCCATAACATAGTGTTAGAAGCATGAAATATTTATTTAGAATTAGAATTATAGCCTACATTTATTACCTTTTGCTACTTTGTATCAGTCTTTGAAAACTACATGGACTTTATTAGTATAGCAAAAAAAGGGGGGGGGCAGCAAAGGTTATAAAAACTGGAGGGTAAAAATCCGAGAGATACGATGTGGGAAATGTGAGAGATACGATGTGGGAAATCTGAGCGATACGATGTGGGAAATACGAGAGATACGATGTGCCAACCAGTTTGGAGAAGCTCTACACATCCTTGTACCTGTGGTGAGTTCTATTGTCAGGCGTTTAGGAGGGTAGCAGAGCTGAGGAAGTCCACTGTTAAAGGAGATGGAATGTGGAGGCCATCACTGACAGAGCAGCATTTCTCAATCTTGTTAAGATGCGGGCACTTCAACTGGGGGATTGACTGGCAGGGTTGGGAACTCTGGGAGTTGAAGTCCACGCATTTTACAGTTTTCCAGGTTGAGAAACACTGTGAAAGATCAGCATTTCTCAATCTTCGCAGCTTGAAGATGTGTGGACTTCAACTCCCAGAATTCTGGGACTGGAAGTCAAGCTGGAAGTTAAGCTGTCAAGCTGTCAAGGTTGAGAAACACTATGATAGACGATGGAAGGTTGGGGTTTCTCTGTGTTGCAATTTCCTTGTAAAGGCAGCCCAGGGGCTGGGCTGGTTAGGCGGCTTCTATTCTTTGGCTTAGATGGGCTTGCAGGGGGGCTTTGTCTGGGGCAAGCAGGTCAGTTTGGGTCTGAAGGGGTTAGGCAAAGAGATGAACTGGGTCTGACTATGGTCATATCTAAAAGACAGGGAAGGAAAAGAGGGTGCAGCCTCCATTTTGTTTGACTGATTTTCTCCATTTCAGTATCTTGTAAGCTAACAAACCTACAGAAGGCTATGAAAGCTGGAATGGATTGGGTCCACGGGGATTTGGCAAGTGAATGGGCAGCAGGTGGACAATACAGAGCTGGGTCATCACACAGCACAACAAAAATAAACATTCACAGTCTGGCTCATAAGGGGGCCCAAATGTTTACAAATATTGTAAATTACCAGAAGCAAAAAAGGGGGAAGTTAAACATTGAATAGCCTTTTTTCTTTTCTTTTTTCTTTTTTGAATTTAATTACTGTCAAATTTGTTTTCCTTTTTTTCTTTTTTCAGTATGCACAAACAATATTATGTAACAATACAGTGGAGTCTTTAAAATTAAGTAATGAGCTTAAGAACAAAACCTTTATCATACAACAAATACTTCGATGCAACCTGAGATACATTATTGATAACTTACAATGTTCTTTCAAATAATAACTAGACATTACATTTGGTTTAAAGGAATTTAATCTTTTGTTACAATGGCAACTGAATGTTGCTGAACTCTAATGTTGCATGCTTCATCACTGTGAAAAAAACTAATACTGAGAAAAGAAAAGAAACCACCAACACTGTTGTAGTTTTAGAAATATTGTTTAGTAATACATTGTTATTATCATTATTATTAGGTTCTTATTCTACTCTGTTTTTAAATGAAACTCAATGTAGTGAACATAGTTAATACTCCTTCTTCCTCCTCATTTTCCCCACAACATCCCTATGAGATGGGTTGGGCTGAGAGATAGTGACTGGCTCAAAGTCACCCAGCTGATTTTCATGCTTAAGGCAGGGCTAAAAATACAGTGTCCTGGTTTTTAGGTCAGCGCCACATATTTTTTCTTCCCTTTACAGTATATCACTTAAAAATAAAACAATAGGAAATATTTGATAATCAATGTTTCAATTTCCCCCTTTTGGGAAAAGCAATGAAAAAGGTAGGGGGAAGGGAAATCTTTCTCACCACGCAATCTTTCTGAGTTTTTTTCTTCTTCATCTTTTCCTCTAGTTCCTTCTCATCTCTCCTGTTGTCGCTACATCCAAATATGGTACACAAAGCACTTAGCATAATTTTGGATCGGCTGGGCACACCCTAACTCTAGGGTATGTATTACCGCTGAGAGTTTTTCTGGACTATGCCAAGCAAAATAACATCTGGATTTTGTTTTAAGAGAAAGAAGCAAAAGGCTTTCTCCTACAAACGAATGGGGGAGTGGGGGAAACAGATGTATTTACACAAAAACAGGGTAAGCTCACGAAAAGCTGCCTAAGTTGTACTCAGGAGAATTAATCACACTAGCTGCAATAGGATGTGGTTATAGTGTAAAAGAATTTTGGGAGGGTGCAATCCTGCATAGAAATCAGGCAAAGCTTCAGCCCCAGATGGTAGTTTAGGAAGAAGTGAGTGAGTACACCCACCTAATGCCTTCTTACATACTTGATGATGTGGAATTTGGGAAGACATCGTGGGAGGATGGATTTACTATATGAGTGTTTCCTTATTCCTAAAGATTCTGTTAATGAAACATGCAGAGAAGAGGGAAATCCCAAACTGCCAAGGAATATTTTGTGAAGCAAGATCTGACTATCCTTTGAGTAATGCTAGCAAGATAAGCTTATCAGGAAATGAGCTGACTATTGGTGGGCACTTAAAAAAAAAAAGAAGCATTAAAGATAAATGTGTCTATGTGGTCTCTAAAAGTTGGCAGTGACTTCACGGTCTATATTCAATCAAAGGTAAATGATTCCAACTAGAAACACAATGTAGGGGTGTGTGGGTATGTGGTCCAAATGCACCACATGACATACATACAAAGGGGAGGAGCTTTGATCCCAGCAGAAGAAGACAAAGTGGATGCATAAAGTGGAAAATCTGAATGGATGAATTCTGTATCTGCATGTAATTTTGTAAATGCCAAACTTAAAGACTCGAAAACCATCCCGCCCCTAAAAGGGCCTAACGGGGAAGACTGCAACAATGAAGCTGTTAAGGCCAACCTCTTCAATATGTTCTTCAGTTCAGTCTTTGTCGACAGCAATGGCTGCTACCCCACATTTCCTAGTCGTACCATAACTAATTGTAATGATTTACTACATACTGATTTTACAGTAGATAACATTGAAATGGCACTACGTAACCTAAAGCCATCTCTATCTAATGGCCCTGATGGATTATGCGCCTACTTCTTAAAAAAACTTGCCACTGCCATAGCTGAACCTCTATCCACAATCTATGAAGTATCTTTCAGAACCAGCTCCTTACCTGACCTATGGTCATTAGCCACAGTCATACCTATCTTTAAAAAGGGAGACCCTAGTCTAGTAGAAAACTACAGACAATCTCATTGTGTTGCGTCACCTGTAAAGTCATGGAATCAATTATAAACCAATCCATCACCCTCCACCGAGAGACAAACAACCTGCTTTCTAACAAGCAGTTTGTTTTCAGGAAAAATTTGTCCTGTAATTTGCAACTCCTACACTGCAGAAACGTTTGGACCACAATCTTGACTAGGGTAAAGCAATAGACGCAATTTACACAGACTTCTGCAAAGCCTTTGATTCAGTGGTGCACGACAAACTACTGTTAAAACTAAGTTCTTACGGCATTTCCGGATCCCTACACAAATGGATAGCTGTGTTCCTGTCAAACAGGCAGCAAGTAGTCAAAATAGGGAGGGCCCTATCAAATCCGGCACCAGTTAACAGCGGTGTCCCCCAAGGCAGCGTTCTAGGACCCACGCTCTTTCTGCTTTACATCAATGATCTATGCAATCATATTAAAAGCAGCTGTGTCCTCTTCGCTGATGACGTAAAACTATTTAACACCACTGACAATGCTGCTGCCCTACAAAGCGACCTTGACCATGTATCAGAATGGTCATGCAATTGGCAACTCCAAATCTCAATTAATAAATGCTCTGTCCTACACATTGGCAATAAAAATCAGAAAACCAAATACAAGTTGGGCGGAAACGACCTCGTAGATGACCCTCACTCTGTCAAGGATCTAAGCCCCAGAGCTCACTGTAACAGCATTGCCAAAAAGGCATTAAGAATTGTTAACCTAATTTTGCGAAGCTTCTTCTCCGGTAACATTGTATTGCTAACTAGGGCATACAAAACCTTTGCCAGACCAATTCTTGAATACAGTTTGTCTGCCTGCAATCCACACTGTATATTGGACATTAATACGATTGAGTGGGTCCAGGGGTATTTCATAAGAAGAGTACTCCACTCCTCTACTCACAATAGAATCCCTTATGCCACCAAACTCGAAATTTTGGGCTTGGACAATTATTATTATTATTATTTATAAAATTTGTATGCCGCTCAACTCCCGAAGGACTCTCTGGAACTGCGCCGCCTGCGGTCTGATCTAAGCATAGTACACAAAATTGTCTGCTACAACATCTTACCTTTCAATTACTTCTTCAGCTGCAACCTCAATAATACACGGGCTAACAATCGATACAAACTCAAGGTAAACCGCTCCAAACTCGATTGCAGAAAATACGAGTTCAGCAACAGAGTGCTCAACACCTGGAATGCTCTACCCGACTCCGTTGTTACATCCTCAAACCCTCACAACTTCAACCTTAAACTGTCTACCGTGGACCTCACCCCATTCTTAAGAGGTCCGTAAAGGGGGCATGCATAAGCGCACCAGCGTGCCTACCATCCCTGTCCTACTGCCCCCATTTATTTGTATTCATTTCCTTCGTTCATGTTCATGTCCATATTCATATTTATACCTGCTTTCTTGTATTATTATTATTATTATTATTATTATTATTATTATTATTATTATTATTATTATTATTTATTTATTTATTTATTTATTTATTTATTTATTAAATTTGTATGCCGCCCAACTCCCAAGGGACTCTTGTACATGTTTGACAAACTAATAAATAAAAAAATAAAAAAATAGACAGGGAACAGAAGGGGAATACCCAGACGTGGCAGAAAGACTTGTGCCCAGAGTCAGTTGGAGATATGGGAATATGCTACAAACAACCACCAGCTTCTTTGTGCAAGTTCAGATCGTAAGAGAACAGTGGCAAAATGTTAGCAGGAAACAGCAAAAAGGTACAAGGCATAAATCCAAGTATATTTCAGTCCGATCTTCTCCAATAAGAAGGCATATATATGTTTGATGAATGTGAAGAACAGGTTGATCAAGCAAGACTGTGGGGCACCTGCCTTCTATTCCCCCTACCTACTATCTATATAGCAAAAAAAAGAGGTGCTCACTAATTATATTGATGCCCTTAATATTAGATGTAGTTGGATTCTTTGGTGAAATTGGATCAAAGAAATTGTTCCCGGCCTTTGTTTTCCTCCCCTTCACCCCTAAATTTATTCTCCAACATTAGGAGTTTCCTGTTTGCGTAGAAGAAAAACCGAGCTGAGCTATTCAAGCCATCTGTGTGATCTTCCCTAGGAAGTGCTCATCTGTTAAATCATGCGCCTAGGTGCACCAGGGAGTGGCTGATGATGTTTGCCAGGTCAAAAAGTTAACAGCACAGAAACTCCTCCCTTTGGATTTATTTCCCTTTTTTTTTCTAACCTCAGGCTGTATGCATGCATGCACTTGTTTCTTGGCAAATTCAGTTTAGTGGTGAAAACTTTGGGAATATTTTGAATGGAAAAACTGACATGAGAAATAGTCACATGTTTCTTATGGAATCACTGTCCCAGTTAGTACTTTGGCTCCTGATCAAACTTTAATTCACTCAAGTTTTTTTAAAAAAATTCTAGTATTTTAAAATATTAAAAGGAAATTAAAAATAAAAATTCCAGTCAAGCTTATTTGGGAGTATGCCTCATTCAGGTTAATAGAATTTGAACCCAAATAAGTGGATATATTCACTTACTTGGGAGTAAATTCCAACTGAGCACAGTAGTATTCACTTTGCATGGAAATAGGATTGAAATTTCAATAGTTAAGGTTTTTTTAAACAAAAATTCTAATGCCATATTAGCATCCTTTAGTTTAGCATAGTTAGTTTCCAGAAAATGTTTTAATAGCGGTGATGATAATAATAATAAAAGTCTCTTTAAAAATCACAAGCACATTACAGTATAAAAAAACTTTTATAAATTGGAAAAAAACCCATATGCATTAATTCTTTAGACATCAGTAGAACAAATTAGATTTCTGGATAATGGATGCTACTTTATTGCCATCATTTCTACTTCTTAGTTTTTCAAAAATGGCTGGAAATAAATGGCACTTCTGGCGACTTCTAAACGAGAGGAATTTGGAGATTGGGGCGGGGGGGGGGAAGGATATGAATTTGTATGCCAAATAATTACAACTTTATTTTGACTAACCTATAATGGAAATTCAGCTTTTCAATAATGAATGTCAGCAATGAAGTTATTTTTTGGCTCTCGATTCCAAAAAGTGTTAATTTTAATACATCTCACTATCAAAAATTATTATACACTATAAGCCTTGTTGAATTACTATTAATTCAATGCATTAATAAAGATACACACACACACACACACACACACACACACACACACACATATATATAAACAATCCATATTTAAGATTTATATTTTTCGGAAGAGGAGTCTGAGGTTTCAGACCTTTAAGGCTTCAGATTTTTAAAAGGCTTCTGCTCTAAACACTGAAGACCAAAAGACACAACTGCTACTAGTCCTGCATAATAAAAAGCTATTTTATTTATGTCAACTGTACAAAGGTGAAATAAATAAATTAGTCTCGCCTAAGTTCTTATTTCATACCGTGTGCATTTTCCTAACTATTTGGAAATCTAAGCAGTTCCAGGATGGGGAATTGGAAAGCCATCAAGTCACCTTCCCCCTTAGAATAGCTAAGGGTGACTGAAGCCCAAAACCTGATAAGATAAAATGAATGGAGAGTTCCCATTGAAACTGAACATTCCCAAAATTCTACAGCATTTTAAGGAAAAGGTAAGTTTTAGTGCTGCTTTGAATATGTTTCCACTGAGACATAAATAATTGGGCTCCACTACTAAAAATAAATGAGAAGGTGGCATCACTGAAGTAGGGAATCAATTTGGATTCAGTGAGACATCCCAGTGGAAGTCCTTTATTTAAATCCCATCAATTATCAGTGGAAATAAAACAGGCTTTTCTGACCTGACCTGACCTGACAAACGTTTTGGACTAATCCTCATAACCCATGATCAATACAGCATGTAGCACCAGACTGAGGAAGATGTATGACTAACTTCTTCTAGTTCTAATTAATACAAGCCACACTTTAAGAGGAAGAAATAATCTAAGCCACAATGTTCTTGTTTGCTTTATGAAAACATCTTCAGATTATGAGAATGATTAAATATCTTAAATTAGCAAATTTGTTACAGATGCAGGAACATCTGTAATTCAGATGCAGAAACATCTGTAATTTCCCAGTTAGCCCTTCAAATTTTCTTTCTTTTCTCTTTTTAGGCTCAATTTTTTATGATGTTTAAAAAGGATAAGATTAAAAAAAAGGTTATGGAAAAGAAAGGTCAAAGAAAAAGCAAAAACAGGGGTGCAAAAGGAAAGAAAAAGAAAAGAGAGAAAGGAAGAAAAAGAATAATTTCCATTTTTTTTTTGCTACAGATACAGATATAAAATACATTAACCTCTTACCTGAGAAACAACAATAATACACAGTATTTCTAATATCATAAACAGTTTAAACATCAAATCCCAAAATTATATTCAACACTCCCTTATACATCTTTGGCAACTCTAATTTTCAATAAATTGGTGGAACAATTCATTAGGCATTCTTCTGTGGGGTATATGTGGAGGGAGAAGGAAATATTCTTTTTTATAACAGTTAATTGGTTAACTTGTACAGTTGGGACTCCTTTTTTGTCTGTGAAGAAAACTTTACTAGCTCCCTGTTATGCAGCAAAATCACCTGTGCTGGAATGGCTGTACAGATTTGGAACTATTGTACCTGTCCTTATTCAAGATGGCGCCGCCAAAGGCTGCCTTGGTGAAATGCTCTCTAATGGTTTCTTTATTTTTTATTATTCTCTGCAACTCACTACGGACTTCATACTCATCAGACCATCTGCTAAGAATTAAGGAAGGTTTCTTTAAGGAGCAGCTTACTGGGATCTCCCCCCCCCCCCCCCCACAAACGTGGAGGAGATTCTAACACAGGAAGAAGCAATTTCCCCGGAGCTATGGATTACCAAAAAAACCAAACAAAGGAAACAAAGACAGAGAGATAAAAGGGCGGGAATTTTAAATAGGCTAAGGAATAGGAGAAATAAAACCCCTCTGCCATCAATCTTCCTAACCAACTTACGTTCACTTGCTAATAAGATGGATGAAATACTCCTTTTAAACAGAAACAATTCTGATTTTTACAATTCAGCAGCCCTATGCTTCTCTGAAACCTGATTAAATGAATCAATTGATGATAGCAGCTTGCATATCCCAGGGTTTCAGATTCAACGATCAGACAGAATTGCAGATACATCTGGTAAAAAGAAGGGAGGAGGCTTATGCTTATATATCAACAACAGCTGGTCTCAGGATATAACTATAATATTTAATTTAATTTATATATTTGTCAAGCATATATGATTACAAGCAAAGTATAGACAAAGTATAAACATGATTGTATATATATATAATAGTACAAACATGATTATGAGTACAAGAAGTATGAATATATGGGTACATTAGGACAGGGATGGTAGGCACGATTGTGCGCTTATGCACGCCCCTTACAGACCTCTTAGGAATGGGGTGAGGTCGATGGTAGATAATCTAAGGTTAAAGTTTTTGGGGTTTGGGGAAGAAACAACTGGGTCAGGTAATGTATTCCAGGCATTGACCACTCTGTTGTTGAAGTCGAATTTTTTGCAATCAAGTTTGGATCGGTTTACATTAAATTTGTATCTATTGTGAGCTCATGTATTGTTGCAGTTGAAGCTGAAGTAGTCATTAACAGGTAGGACATTGTGGCAGATAATTTTGTGAGCTACACTTATATAAATTCTGTGACGAAACTTAGTCTTTACTTATCAACTGTAAACCATTTTACTCTCCACGCGTGTTCTCCTCATTCCTACTAATTGCTGTGTATGTCCCGCCACAAGACTGTGTAAACAAGGCATTATGAACTCTAGCTGACCAAATTATGGAGGCTGAAGCCAAATACCCCGATTCACTGGCCATTATTTTGGGAGATTTAAACAAGGCAAACTTAAGGAAAGAGTTACCAAAATACTTTCAGCATGTCAATTGTCCCACTAGAGGCAAGAATTCTTTAGACCATTGCTACACAACACTAAAAGATGCTTATCGATCTTTACCACGAGCAGCTGTGGGACACTGATCATTGCATGATTCACCTTGTACCTGCTTACAGGCAAAGACTTAAAACCACAAAACCAACAATTAAATCAGGGAAGACTTGGGCTGAGGAGGCAAAGTTAAAGCTACAGGCTTGCTTTGACTGCACTGATTGGAATATTTTTGAAGATACCTCTGCAAAACCTGGATGAATTCACAGATACTGTAACATTATACGTCAGCTTCTGTGAAGACCTATGTGTACTGACTAGGAACNGGCAAAGTTAAAGCTACAGGCTTGCTTTGACTGCACTGATTGGAATATTTTTGAAGATACCTCTGCAAATCTGGATGAACTCACAGATACTGTAACATCATATGTCAGCTTTTGTGAAGACCTATGTGTACTGACCAGGAACTTGCGAATATACAGCAACAACAAATCTTGGTTCACAGCTAAACTTAAGCAGCTACGGCATTCCAAAGAGGAAGCCTATAGAAAAGGTGATAAAATGCTGTACAATCAGGCCAGAAATGTATTAACAAGGGAGATCAGAGCAGCAAAAAGAAGCTACTCTGAAAAG
>QLTV01002845.1:1749444-1760388 GCA_003457575.1 Thermophis baileyi | reverse complement strand
AATATGATTTGATTGCTTATTTGTACCCGGACTATCATTAAGTGTTGTACCTTATGATTCTTGACGAACGTATCTTTTCTTTTATGTACACTGAGAGCATATGCACCAAAGACAAATTCCTTGTGTGTCCAATCACACTTGGCCAATAAAGAATTCTATTCTATTCTATTCTATTCTATTCTATTCTATTCTATTCTATTCTATTCTATTCTATTCTATTCTATTCTATTCTATTCTATTCTATTCTATTCTATTCTATTCTATTCTATTCTATTCTATTCTGGATCCATAGAAGTGGAGACATTATTCATGTTTTATTCTTTTGCTAGTTCTATACACAGTTAAAGGGATAAAGGGTGACCTTAAGAATGTTTTTTTCTTGCATGTTCTTTGCATGTTCTTTGAATTAATTGTTTTTACTATTGTTTACCTACTGTTTTGTCTAACATTTTCATTGTTGTTTGTCTACTGCTCTGGACAGACTCTTTGGAGAGGAACAGTGCTAGTAATGATAACAACAATAATATCTAGATAGGGACTGGAACCTGAAGAAACACTTGATTCAAGTGATCATTAAAAAAATTATCACAAAGTTAATTAGGTTCTACAAAGTGAAGTTTAACTCCATGGATGGATGCACACATCATAATTTGCTTCCCAGTCAGAATTTTTCCAAGGAGTTTCCAGTAATTTCTATGATATTATCAATCCACTGTATCTTGTGCTTCCTATTTTATTTTTCTCAGTCTTCCCAAGCATATTTTTTCTGGTACATCATTTGTTCAAAGTGTGTGAGTTTCAGTTTGCTGGTCATCAGACTGCCTAATTAGTTTAGGCAATTCAGCAGGTTAAGGAAAAGGAAGTTATGAATCTTTTGAATATATTATTGAACTGTACATGTTATACATGTGTTGTTTCTGAGCATAGTTTCATTATCAGTATCATTCTTCCCCCCCCCCTCCTGTAATGGTTTATGACTAAACAAAGTTATTTGTGCTTTCTGTAATTCATATCTCTCTCTTGATCATTTGTGAGATGGGAAGAGCATCGCATTCTAGATCAGTTCCTTAAATACAGTATCCTCTATTTTTTCTTTATCAAAGAATCTCCAAGTACTTATATGGTAGATTGCTGAAGTTTACATGGTAGAAGGCTCAAATCTCCTCTCTCTGAAGTCTTCTGGGTTTTCATATCCTGACCCCAACTCCTGGCTTTGAATAGCGGTCTGGCAGTCCCTGTTGCAACCAATTACCTTTCAGGTGACACCTTATCTGGTGCCCAACCCACAAGCCCAAAGTATGAGAGAGAGGATAGAAGAAAGACATCTTCTGTTATTTTCTTGGTGAATAAAAGGTCAACTTCTTTTGGCCATATAGTGAAGAGGTGCAGTAATGGGATCAACAATCCTTCCTTTGGGAACCAGCTCCACCTCACAAGAAAGAAAGAAATCTAATTGTTTTTTTAAAAAAAGAAATAAAAACTAGAAAGAATTATGCTTTTTTTACTAGGCATAATTCCAAAATATATTAATAAAAAAATCACAGTTTACTAAAATATATATTATTTTAGTAGGATAAACTTAGCACAACAGTGGAAAAGAAATACATTACCAACAATATAAGACTCGGAACTTTAACTTGGAAAATATGAAGTAATGGAAATTCAACAGCACATATTCACAACACAGGTTTAGCAAATTTAAGCAAGAGTAGCTTCTAGATATACCCTATATTATGCAGCAAGGCAAATATAAATATTTAAAGAATAGTTTTTAAGAGGAAAAAGAATTGACTAAAGGACTTAGAATAGAAATACAGGAACATTTTAAATGTTTATAACATTGTATATTGTAGGAGTACAACAAAGGGGAAGTTGGAAACTAAATATTTATTTATAATGTTTTTAGAAGCCTTTCTTTTTTCTTTGTATCTTTAAATACAAAATAGTGGAGATTTGGGCACTCAGATATTTTCTCCTATTGTTAAATAATTCAATTTACTTTGTTCTTTATGATTAATTTCCTTATCATTTGAGCACTAACTGTACAACCTTCATAACTCCTTGGTCCACTTACTGATATATTTTTGCATTAATTATTTTTACCTCCTTTGTTTTTTCTTTTTATTTATTCATTCTCTATTCTTTTAAAAATGATTAATATGTTTCAAAAAGGCAAAGGCCTGTTTTACTTTAAGTATGACAATGTAGTATCAACATAAATTATAGAACTGCCCAGATCATGTCATACGTCAGTTTACAAATTAATTTTAAAAGAAAAAATCCAAACAAAAATACCATATTCCAGACAAACCACAGGATGATGTGGGCCTGGGACAATGGAAAACTGTCTGCCTTAATCTCTTAAAAAAACTAGAGTGGTTTCACATTATTATCAGATCACAAGAAGATTCCAAAAGAAAAAGATATATCATCCGGAACCCAGCCTGAAGGATGACGAAAGGCTGAAATTTCACCCAATTCTCCAAATTTTACAGAGTATAAAGCATCACACAGAAGAAAGAAAACCCTAAAGCGAATTCCTGACTATACAGTTTATCATTTGTGTGTGACTTTCCAGTCAGTCCTGTCTTCTGGTGCCTGCCTTGATTAACCCCTGAGGTTTTCTGAGCAAGATTTATGAAGTGTTTTTTCCTTGCCACCTTCTTCCAATGGTTGAGAGAGAAAGATCGGCCTAAGGCAGTGGTTCTCAACCTTTCTAATGGCGTGACCCCTCCCCGTGACCCCCCCGCCGCCGCAACCCTCCCTGCCGCCGCAACCCCTTCCCCGCCCCTTCCCCGTGCGGGATGAGGTGACAAAGGGGGCGTGGCACCAGGGGCGAAATGCTCCCGGTTCGGGCTTGCCTGCGGGTCGCCGGACAGCTGATAGCGTCAGAAGCGGGAGACTTCACCCGGACGCCTCCATTTGGGTTCTTTTACCCTCTGCGCATGCGCAAAGCGTTCTGTGCATGCACAGAGGGTAAAAGAACCCAAATGGCGGCGTCCGGGTGGGTGGGCAAAGTCTCCTGCTTGTGTCGCTACCGGCTATCCGGCGACCCGCAGGCACGGCCGAACCGGGAGCATTTCACCCCTGCAGTGACGGTGGCACCAAGATGGCGGGCTAACGCGTGCGGCGACCCCTGTGAAATGGTCGTTCAACCCCCAAAGGGGTCGCGACCCACAGGTTGAGAACCGCTGGCCTAAGGTCATCCAGCTAACTTCATGATGAAGGCAGGAACAGAACTTCCAATCTCCTGTTCTTCCACCTGGTGCCTTCAACCAGTACAGGTAGTCCTTGACTTACGACCACAATTGAGCCCAAAATTTGTTAAGTGACTTTTGCCCCATTTTATGACCTTTCTTGCCAAAGCTGTTTAGTGAATCACTGCAGTTGTTAAGTTAATAACACAGTTGTTAAGAGAATCTGGCTTCCCCATTGACTTTGCTTATCAGGTTACAAAAAGTGATCACATGACCCCAGGACACTGCAACTGTCATAAATATGAGTCAATTGCCAAGCATCTGAATTTTGATCACATGATCATGGGAATGCTGCAACGTTCATGCGAAAAACGGCCATAAGTTACTTTTTTCAGTGCCATTGTAACTTCAAACTTTCACTAAATGAACTGTTTTAAGTCTAGGAGTTCCTGTATAACAAACTGGCCCTTATCTCTTATCTATGTACCTGCATAAAAATATAGAAATTTCTTTGTTTACTTTCCTACGTTTCTCCAGCTGCATCTTTGTGGAGGGTAAAATAGATTGTTCTGAAGAAAGTAATGCCACACTGTTGTGAGGCAAGCCCTGTCCCCTTTGTAGGTACATTATGATGTCACATGCACATCCCAAAGAGAAAGATCTTGCAACATAATGCTGCTTTCACCATTCCAAAATGAGATTGCAGATACCCATTTCCCAAACTTTAGAGGCTGATGACTGCCCACCAGAGGTAAATCAGAGAGAGATTTTCTCCTCTAGGAATGGCAGAGGTTGGAGAAACTACCTGAATCGCAAAGCCATCTCTCATTAATAGAGGTGTGTAGTGTTCATCTAAGCATGCAGGCTGGCACCGTCTACATTGATTTCTGGATCTCAAGCATAGGCTGAATGTATTTGTATCTATTGCATATATTTTGCTGTTGGTTTTCTGGATTTCTGTCTTGTTTATTTCTTGTACTGTCTTTTTCTTTACCTTGTTGAGTTTTAGCTTGCTCTCTTTATATTGCAAACCGCCCAGAGTTGGAGTGAGGTGACACTGAAGTGGACTTAGTCAATCAGCCAATAAATTCACAAGAGCCTACAAAGAGAAAGGGATGCATTTTCCAGTTTAAAGACAGAACCTACGGTCACCCCTCCTTTCTTTAATCGGTTTGCCAAGAGAGGGAGGAGGATCACAATGTCACCTTGCTGCATTCCCAGAGTAGTAGCAACATTTGACCTTTGAGCACCAATTTCCTTAATGTAAGAATAAGGGATAATTCTTTGTTGGTTTCAGGAGGTCTCTAACACTAAGTTTATGAACTGAAGGGATCTGAGTTACTATACTGTATTTTCAAGTGAGATTTGTGCCAAATACTAATATTCTAATATTTCAATTAGGAAATGTTACCTATAGACATGATAGTAACTGGATTGTTCCTCTGGGACAGTTTAAAAAAAAAGTTATCTGAGGACCCCTGGGGTTCCCTCAAGACCGTCTAAGGTCCAGGAGATTAGAAATATTTGCCTGATATTAGATACTTGGAAAGATATTTAAAGATAAAACAGTCACTCTTCTCATGTTTTGTTAAATATATATATAGTTTTGTTCATGAAAATATTTTTGTTAATACCCAATAGGTTTAATATTGATATTTTTACATGATAAAATAAATATTCCATGAATGCATATTAACTTTTAATATGGTAAATATTGATAAATATAACCCATACAAGCCAAAGCTCTTTTGGGATCCTCTATCATTTTTAAAAGTGGGGAGGGTCCCAGTTCTAAGACATTTGGGAAGTCATTGAAGGACATCACATCCCCTAGTTGATTGAACCATCTCTCCTGACCTTCTGGAAGTCCCTGGTCGTGCCAACAGGCTTGGGGATCTTGCAAGGGAGCAATAATTTGATTAGGTGGCTCCATTTTTTGTAATTGGATGCTGTCTCTTAGCCTTCTAAAATATTATTTTTTTGTCCTTTTTGAATATTTCTAAAATTGTTTTGCTGTTTTGCGCGGCCGCCCGGAGTCATGCCCTGTGCGATGTGTGGCCATATAAAATATGACCAAGCCATCAATTTATGAGCCGCTTTTTCTGGTGAATTGTAATTGGAGCAACCTTCTTCCATTTTGCCCCCTCTCCACGCCCTATCCCTAGCGATCTGGCCTAACTATGCTACAACGTAATGGGAGTTGAGGAAAATCTGGAGTTCCTGGGATTAGACCATGGCTTCCTCTTTCCCGAAAAATCCCTCCTAGAAGAACCGGAAAGAAAGACGAGGTGGAAATCTTTCGGCAACTCCTTCGGGCTGAGCTGAAGCCAGGTGAGGAAAGCCAGGCGCGAAAGCCCGCTCTCCTCTCCTCTCCTCTCCTCTCCTCCCCTCCCCGAAGTGAAGTCGGCCAGGGTCGGGCTGAAGTGAGGCCCAGCGGGGGCGGAGCGCTTCAAAAAGGGGCTGCGGGCGAGGAGAGCAAAGAAGGGGAGCGCCAGGAGCACCGGGGGCGGCGGGGGGGGGAGAAAGCGGAGGCGACAGAAGAGCGGGAGAGCGGCACAGACTGAAGCGCGTCGGGGAAAGGGCGAGAGAGCGTCTGCCTACGTTCGCTCCTCCGGACCATGGGCGCCTTCGTCCTCAGCGCAAGCTGGCTGGGCTTTCTCCTGTTGCTGCTCCTGCTGTTTCTGCTGCTGGTGGCCTCGCTCAGCGGGAGGACTAGGTGAGTGTCTGGCGGGATCCATCCATCCCGCGGGCGTCCAGGGAAGGGTCGGGACAGGTGGGATCTTGGACCCGCTCCCACACCATAGCACAGAAATAAGTTTGGGAGATCGGCGGTGAATGTGGCTTCCGTCCCTTACAGGTGAGATCGGTGCGATGGTTAGAGACCTTACAGGTGAATCAGCTTGGAATGGGTAGGAAGTGTAATAGAAGGCAAGAGCCTTGCGGGAAGGGAGTAATTTGATGGAGGGAGTAATTTGAATTATGAGGTGGAGAAACAGGATCGGGTAAGTTTTTCTCTTTCATCAGACTGGAAAACAAGCTCATCCAACCTTACTGATGGGAAAGTCAATGCTAGGAAAGGAAGTACAATACTTTCAACCATCACTAATTGCTTGGTTAATCAGTGGAGTTAGAACAGCTGGCGTTCTAATCAGGTGGCGTCGGTTGATCTCAAAATAACTAAGCCTGAGTCTGGTTAGTAATTGGATGGAAAATCACTCGGAAATACCAGGGTTTTTGGCGCAGGTAGGAAATCTCAAAAACATCCTCGATGAAGCAATGGCAAGCTAGCCTTGAAGGCTGCATGCACTTTTTACACATACAATCGTGTTTAACTGTACTTTATAGAATAAATCACAATTGGATAGATTCATACAAATGTTAAACTATTATGTCGTGAGTTGAGTTTTTAACTCACGTCATAATAGTTTAACGTTTGTGTCAACCCAGCTAATAAATGAGAGGGCTTTTTAATAAGAATATTAGATGATTTTTTAAAAAATCATATTGATTTTGATTGCATTGTTTCCGGGAACAGAATCTAAGCCCATCTGCTTTAAATAGGAGCTAAAGGGTGTGACTATATAGAAGGGAGCTTTTATGCTTGACAGATTCTTGGGATGTTGGACTTAGATAAACCTTTTGGGATGTTATGCAACTTCTTTGTTCACGTAGCATGTGCCCGTTACGCAGCTCTCAAATCTCACCTGGTATGTGTGGGTGTGTGTTGAGAAGAGAGTTATAGATTATCTAACTACAAAATATTCTATTTTATGCTGGAGTCCCCAAGTCTGCCCACAGTATTTTCCTTGGCACCCACCAGAGTTTCTACATTTCTTGATTGGTGGCAGTGGTATTACAGTACTGTTGTTCCAATACAAACATTTTCCAGTCTGGAAAATCAACTTGTGATGCCATTTTTATGTCTAAGAATGTCTGTGGTTCTTGAGTGAGCAATAGACACACATTGTCATATGAAAATACCACTCACAACTGCTGATGACATCTGCCATGCCAATCTAATAACAACCTCTTTTGAAAAGTGTGGTTTGTACAATCTTAGAAGATTTAATTTAAGCCAGGTAAGTCATGGCTGCTATATTAGTATAGCATGTTAAGCTTGTTTGGTATTAACCATGGGCAGGAATTTGTGCTTTATGCAAGCTAAATTCATTTGGTGAGTTTAGAATACAGTATATTGTATGGACCCAAAAATGGTTAATTCAAAAGCATCTACAGCTGGTACAGAATGCAGTTGCATGGGCAGTTAAGTGTGCTCTTCAATCAGTGCATGCTCTATGAGCTGCTGGTTTTAAACTGTGAAGCCCTTCATGGTATGGGGCTGGGGTTTTGAAGGGCCATCTCTTCCCCATTATACTGTATCTACCTGTCCCATTAGAGGCATATTTCAGAGTCATGAACTTGAGATGGGCAGCCATATACATTGAGATATTAACAATAAATTAACAACATTAAGAAAGTTGTGCAAACATAGCCATTCTGCACAATCAAAAACAGACAAAATTAGAGCGTGTAAGGAGAGCAGCTAAAAAGGAGATGTGCTAGAAGGATGCTATGGAACAGAACAGTTGTCTTCCCCCCCCCCCCACGTGGAGTGTTTTTGCCTTAGCTAATACACTATGTTTGTTTCTGTATGGAATGCATTTTCCATAATAGTTCAGATGTAGAATTCGTATGAATATTGCAATGGTAAATATTTCATCTGTTTTTCTTTCTGAACAGCATCCATTTGCTTTTGGCAAATGGAGTATTTTGTAACTTTTTTGTAAGATTAAATACTTTATTTAGTACTTGGGACTTACTGTTCTTTATTCTGTTTCTTGACCAAATAACTTCTCTGCAGCCTTTACTAGTTTGCATCCTAGACATTGGGGAAAAAATGATCAAACAACCTATCAAAAATGGTTAACATGACATTTGGCTTGTGGTTAGTTCATTGGCAAATTATTGTTCATTAAAACTAACTTGGCATCCCATCGTTCGGAAGGCACTCTGCCCCCGCATCCCCAACCCCATCACAACCCCATTTCATGGATATTTATTTATTTATTTATTTACTTGTATTTTGACTTTATTGTTTTTGCAAATAACTTAATGCAGTGAACATATCCAACACATCCTACTCCTATTTTTCCCACAACAGCAATTCCGTGAGGTGGGTTGGGCTGAGAGAGAGTGACTGGCTCAAAGTTACCCAGCTGGCTAAGGCAGGACCTGAACTCACAATCTCCTACTTTTTAGCATGGTGTCTTAACCACTAGTGACTAGACCAAACTGGCTCTATTGCTATTGAACTCATCTTGTTGGTTTGCAGCAAGAATTTTTTTCCAATTTAGATTGATCTCAGATTTACACATTATCCAAATGTCACTTATAACCTGGATAAAGTGTACTTCTGAACAATATTTTCTTCCATTTAACATACAGATACAGTTTTCATATACATATACTTACAATATGTATGAAAATGCCTAGGTGGTACTGAAGAATTGAAAACTCCTTTCCTTCAACTTATTCCTTGAAAGCATGGATTTTGACCTGCTGTAACAATTTATTCTCTGCAATATTTTCAGAATATAAATTAGAAAAGCAATAAGATATCTACTATTTATGATTTTTAAAAAGCATATAATAATTTAATTTTATAATAGAACTCTTATACTTTTCATGTATAAAACTTACATTCTAAGAATGTCTCCAAGAAATTAGCCATTGTCCCTTTACTGGTGAAGGGAGTGCTGATTTTTTTCAAAACTAGGTGTATATTGTGTGTATACATGTGTGTGTGTACACATACAAAAATTAAGCAATATTGGTGGAATCTGACAGCAACATCTGGAAGCCCATATGACATTCTGTATCATAAAATGTTTATTTCTCCATATTAATTTCATTAATGTTTTGAAACTCTATTCTCCTCTATTGTAGGAGTAGCTTCACTCATCCTTTTAAGCACCATTGTGGTTCATTAGGTTTTAGGTCTAGCATATGTGAAACTCACCATGGGTTAAAATCATGGCTTAGTGCAGTGTGCAAACCATACCAATGCCTATTAGAGGCTGTGTAAGCCATAAAAACAATATAGGAAAAAAATTAGCCCAAATAAAATTGGTAAAAAAAATAAAGCAAAGGAACTTTCTAAAATAGTTAATCACTATAACCATAACAGAACAGTTTTAGCAGCTGCTCAAAAGACCTTTAGGAAAATTAATTGCATATATAAAGGTATTCTGTTACAATAACAAAATCTTACATAATCAAAACTCTTGGCTATTTCTGTTACAACAGGATAATATATTTGTACCTCTTGACAGCTATTTTGATAAAAATGTATGCACTTATATTTTTAATTCTTTCCAACCCAATGTTGGAAATGTATGTTGGAAAGTATGCTGGCAAGTAATTTTATATAGAGACTCCAGGTTCTGTCAGTCTGCTTGCATGATAAGTCTCTGGAAACTGAGCAGAATGGGTCCTCATTCAATCTGTGTAAGAGCATCTCTCAAAAGAAAAGCCAAGTTAAAAAACAGATGGACTCCTGCTAGGATCTGGTTAGGGAAAAAAATCCAGAAAAAGACAGCCAATATACATAGAACACTGCCAATTGCTCCATTCTAAGCTGTCCTCCCTCCTGGTCCTATGATCCAGAGCAAAGTATATTTATCTAGTAGACCCCTACACACACACAGACAAAAGACAAAAGGAGAGCAGAAGCATGCACATAACACAAGCATCCACAAAAATGTGACATATTATTTCATCGAAGTAGCAAGTTCACACAGATGCTTCTTTATGGCCAAAGAGTTGAGAACAAATCCAAAAGTCATGCTCTATATCAGTGCTTCTCAATCTTGACAACTTTAAGATATGTGTGCTTCAACTCCCAGAATTCCCCAGCCAGCATGGGGAATTGCTAAGGTTGAGAAAGCACTTCTCTGTAAGCTTTCTCTACCGGTACTTGTACTTTAATTGAGGCATTTAGCCCAGGGATGAACAATTTGCAGCTGCAGTGTAGCAACCCCCACTTCTGAGTTCTTAGAGTCACAACTGCTAACAATTTGCATGATTGCTTCCAAAAAAAAAATGAAGTAAAAGCCCTAAAATAGACAAAATATTTGGAAAAGGAATCTTTCCAAACTTCATCCAAAAATCTAGAGAACCACACTTCCTAATCAAGATATAATGAGTTTTTACAACAGAGCACCTATGGTTGTTGTTGTTGTTGTTGTTGTTATTATTATTATTATTATTATCTCTTTTATTCATTAAACATGAAACTCAGTCAACTGAACATTTAAAAGTGTCACAAATACCACTGACTGGTGCTAATGGTTGATACGGGTTGCTGCCAGCATCCTAGGTATCAACCAAGTATCTTCTTAAAATATATGATGTTTCGAGTAGCGCAGTCTTGTGCAGTTCCGCTGGTGTTATTGCAGGAAGCTGCAATTTCTTGATGTGTTTTGTGAAATTCTTGGACATGGTACCAAGTGCCCCGATGACAATGGGTACCACTGTTACATGTTTCATCCATAGCCGTCTAGTTTCAATGGCCAGGTCGCCATATTTCATAATTTTTTCCAGTTCTTTTTCTTCGACTCTGGCATCTCCTGGTACAGCGATATCAATAAACTGTACTCGTCGGCCCTCGACAACCGTGATATCTGGCGTGTTGTGTTCTAAATGACGATCTGTCTGTATTCGAAAGTCCCACAAGATCTTCACCGTC
>QLTV01002845.1:1712416-1739266 GCA_003457575.1 Thermophis baileyi | reverse complement strand
ATACCGCAAAAGAAAAATAAACAAAAAATCCCAAAAAAAAAAAAAGTTTTCCCCCCCAAAAAAATTACAAAAAAAAAGATGGCGGCGTCCACGGACCGGCACCGACAGAACCGGCTCCGTGACATCACCACCGGTTTACTACCGGTTCTATAGAACCGGTGAGAACCGGGAGGAACCCACCTCTCAAAATGACAGTATAAAGTGACTGTCAGTCCTTATGCTTAATAGCAGATATTCAAAGTGGAAGACATCAAATGCTTACAATTAAAGTTGCCATTAATTTTGGCCAAATTATGTTGTGCTCTCAGTTCAATCAGTTGAAATATAACCCTCTCCCATGCTTAATTTGCAATTAAATAGGACCAATGCTATGACTTTATATAGCGATACATAGCTTTTATTTCATATGATAGACAAAAATAAAGCATCTCAGGTTGTTCTCCGTATGTTTTTCCCTAAACTAGGAAAAACTACATCTGTTAGACTTCTACCTGTAGTGAAATGTTCACCTGCCCAGCAAGCCAGAACTTCAACACATCAACACATCAACACATCAAAAACTGTGCTGAACCAAATTAAGTCTGGAGAGATTTATTTAGGACGGGTAATTCCTTCATTTTGATTCTTCAATTCAGGATTGCGGCATTTGTTTGCTACTGAAGACTATATTAAATATATATAAACTTTTTCTGATTTCTAATGTGCTTTCAATTAATTTCAGACATCTGCATCCCATTAAATTAATGTTCATACTGGCAAGATGCAGCAGTTAAACATGGCACAATTACTCTGGGAAATCCATCTGCTAACCACAAACATGAAACATTTTGACGGGTTTTTAAATTGTGATGCATTTATCTAAATTATAATTTATCTAACTAGGACTCTGTCTTCTCAATATGGATGGTAGTTATCTGAGCCAATAATTCACCCCTTAAACAGTTTTCTTAATTTAATTTTCTCTTTAAACTTCTGCCATATGATGCCAATTACCTCTGCCATAATGAGAGGGGGGGGTTGTTGAACCCCCCCCTCATTATGATAAGCTATTATAACTGGCATGTTTCACCAAGTTTAGCACTAGAAGCAAATCACTCTGCAGACTTAGCTATTCCTATTCCCCATCCCTATCATAGTTAATTTGCTTTGTCCTGAGGATCCCTGATATTGCTAAGCATTTTGGATATTTTCCATAAAAGGTTGCCGATGATAGGAGCATAGGAAGCTGCCTTGGACTGCTTTATATCAACCTTCCCCAATTTTGGTAGTAGGCAAATTTGTGGATTTCAATTTCTACAATTCTCCGTAATGGCAATTCTGGGAGTTGAAGTCCACATATGTCCAGGCTGCCAAGATAAGGGAAGACCGATATAAATTAACTGCTTTCTCTAGTTCAATGCTGTCTAAGTTGACTGATTCAGAAGACGTCTACCTCAAGAAAAAGTCTTTCTTGGGTCTGAAAGTCTTCTATTAGCTTTCTATAAAGCTGTTAGGATGGAACCTGGAAACTTCAGACATAGAGTGCTGGGCCACAGAAGAATTTCTTTTCCACAAAGCTTGTGCTTCCTTGTGATAACTTCACAATCATTGTCTTGTGCAACTGCAGCAAACAATCCGCTTTATTTTGTATAGCTTAACCTCATTTTGATAGGATTGAGAAGACAATCCGCTGCTGTCTTTACAAATGAAAAATGAAACTCTTCTATTTAAAGGCCAGTCCAGCTGAGGGGCAGTATGGATGTTTCAATGCTACCTTTCTGTTATGGCCTTCTTGGTGCACCAAGGATACTCTGCATGCTCTGTTCTGTATGCTTTTCTTATACAGGTAGTCCTTGATTTACGACCACAATTGAACCCCAAATTTCTGTTGCTAAGCAAGACAGTTATAAAGTGATTTTGCCACATTTTACAACCTTTCTTGCCATAGTTGTTAAGTCATCACAGTTGTTAAGTTAGTAACACAGTTGTAAAGTGAACCTGGTTTCCCCATTGATTTTGCTTGTCAGAAGGTCACAAAAAGTAATCACATGACCATGGGGCACAGCAACCATCATAAATATGAGCCAGTTGCCAGGCATCCAAATTTTGAACATGTGACCATGGGGATGCTGCAGTGCAGTAGTGGGTTCTAAAACCCTTTACTACCGGTTTGCGCACGCGCAACGCTTCTGTGCATGCGCAGAAGCGCCCGGGCGGGTGGGCGGAGCCTCCCGCTGCCGCCGCTACCGGCTCTAAGAACCGGACTGAACCGGGAACAATCCACCGCTGCTGCAGTGGTTGTAAATGTGAAAAATGGTCATAAGTCACTTTTTTCACTGACGTAACTACGAATAGTCACTAAATGAAAGGTTGTAAGTCAAAGACTACCTATATGCATCTTTAGATAAGATTCAGTCCCACTAATTAATTAGATTTTTGGAACTCTGTACACAGGGAAGTCTACCTAGTTAGAATAGTTCTCTTTTTTAGTAAAGCTGCCAAAAACTCCACCCAACTTTCTTATTTAGCAAAACACCTGGGCTATGGATTCCTCAGTTGGCTGTTCCAAAAATATCTCTGTCACAGCAGTTGTTTTGCAAGGGTGGGAATTGACACAGAAAAATAAGACAGTGGAAACTTTTATGCTTTTTACTATATACCGTGATATTGTTTACAGTCGTGTTTGCAACAGGTATGTACAACACAGGACTGGTATTCAGGCTGTGTCAGGTTTCTTCCTAAGTCTCCCTCCTAGAAATTCCCTCTAGTTTTCCTGCTTCCTCTTCCTTTCTCTGAGTCACTTTTCAAGAAGCAATTGGACAACCATTTGTCTGAAATGATATAGGGCAGTGATGGCGAACCTTTTTCTTATTGCGTGCCAAAAATGGGAGTGTGCACGCACGCACGCGTGCCAGCACACAGTCCCCCCACGCGCACCGCACTGCTCATGCACGCATCCCCACGCATGCGCGCCCCCCCGTTGGGCTATTTTTAACCCTCCGGAGGCTTCAAGAGGCTTCCCTGAAGCTTCCGGAGTGCGAAAAATGGCCCAACGGGCAAACCGGGAGTCTGTTCTGAACTTCCAGTTTGCCCATTGGGCCGTTTTTCGCACTCCTGAAGCCTGGGGAGGGCGAAAACGGCCTTCCCCAAGGCCGAAAATCAGCTGGCCAGCATGCGCATGCGCACTGGAGCCTGCCCTCAGATATGGCTCCGCGTGCCACAGGTTCGCCATCATGGATATAGGGCTTCCTGCCTGAGCAGGGGGTTGGACTAGAAGACTTCCAAGGTCCTTTCCAACTCTGTAATTCTGTTAGTCTCCTTCCTCAGTTTTTGGCCCTGACAGGAGAGAGAATGAAAAGAAACAGTGGGCTAGAATTTGCTGTAGTGAGCTCAGCATGCGTTGACCTCTTCCGAATACCTTCTGCTTGTCCATTGGGGGAAGAACCTTCTCAGAGTCAGCTACCCAGTCTTTCTCTGAGACCAGAGCTTATCCACCAACATCTACCCCTCTTGGCTCTTTGGTGAAGCCACTGCCTATGGCCAGTCAGGTCCCTCCTACTTATTCTTGGCATTGGGTGGAACTCTTATCTCTTTGGGTCTTCACTTTCCTTCTTCCAGGGAAGCCAGTGCTGCACTTTTCTTCTCCTCACAAGGAGCTAACAACTACTGCGCACTTAATTTTTCTCTCCAGACCTTCTCTCTAGCTACTCTGTCCCCTCCATGCACAACGTTTCTCTCTCTCTCTTCTTTTCTCTTCTCCTTCTTTCCTCTCTTCTATCTCTCCAATTTTTAGGTTAGAGTAACAGCATAATAATTGAGGAGGTAGGACTCCCAGGGCTCTAGTACTGCCTACCTTTGCATCAGGCTGGACAAATGGATCTCAACATCTCCCCACAACAGCCCTGGATAGCCCTGGCCAGATTCCTATTCCATTGGAGGTCTCATGCTAGCAGAAGAGCAGCCATGCCACAGCAGTAAAACCCATATGGCACACCCTCACTTTCAATTGTTGCTAGAGCTGTCACATGGTAACTTCCGGCTTTTGTATTATTTAACTTTATTTAAGACTTCAGGACAATGTATTTTATGAAACAGTGGGGAAGGATTAAATAGTAACGTGGTTAATTGTTTATCTATCTTGATATGGTTTCCAGGCGGCCTGATGAACCTCCACTTGATAGAGGTCACATTCCTTGGCTTGGGCATGCACTGGCATTTGGTAAAGATGCTGCCAAGTTCCTGTCTGAGATGAAAGAGAAGCACGGTGATATTTTCACAGTGAGTATTTATAGGACTTACATTCTCCAGGATGCCAAAGTTCATCTCCTGCAGGACACGGTGTTGATAGGCATTCATTGAATGCTACCTTGAAAATCTTGTAAACTGCCTGGAGTCCTTATACAGGAAGTCCTCAACTTACGACCACAATCGAGCCCAAAATTTATGTTGCTAAGTGAGACATTTGTTAAGTGAGTTTTGCCCCATTTTACGACTTTACTTGCCACATTTGTTAAGTGAATCACTATAGTTGTTAAATTAATTAATAACATGGTTAAGAGAATCTGGCTTCCCCGTTGACTTTGCTTATCAGAAGGTCGCAAAAGGGGATCACATGACCCCGGGACATTGCAACCGTCATAAATGTGAGTCAGTTGTCAAGCATCCGAATGTAAATCACGTGACCATGGGGATGCTGCAAAGGTCATAAGTGTGAAATGGTCATAAGTCACTTTTTTTTCAGTGCCGTTGTAACTTTGAACGGTCACTGAGCGAACTGTTGTAAGTCGAGGACTATCTGTATAAACGTAGGGTATAAACCTAATAAATGATTTAAATAAATAAAAGAGCAGCGCTTCATTGATGGAGTTTTACACGGCACCCGGATGACGTCACTTTTGAGTTGCAAGCCATCTGAGTTTTCCCACTGGCGCCTCCATCTTCTTCCCCACTGAAAATCTGCAAGCAGAAGAAGGCAGCATAATGCTAGTACTGCTCCCATCCATCTAAATGTGTTAAGGAGGTCAAGTGTCATAGCCATTGGCCAGGAAAAGGAATTATTAGCAAATAGGGATAGCAAATGCGTTTAGCACCTGCTCACCCTTGTAACTTAGGGAACCAGATGAAGCCGATGCAATGCTGTAAAGTTCTCAGACTTACTGTTCACCCACAATGCTTTGGTAATAGTCAAGTCCTTTGTGCTGCCATTTCACTCCAAACAATAATATATCAGTCTTTGGACTGAAGCATCTGCTAGCATTTTATGGGAATCTAATACTGCTCATTTTGCCACCAAATGGTGAAAAGGGAAGATAAATCAAGGGATTGACTGAAGGGTAAAAAAAAAGGACGGCTGCATCCTGTCCTGTTACATTTTTAATATCATCACCTCTAGAGGATGACCTGCTAATCTTCCCTGAAAGAGGATGTCTATTACAAAAGGAAAGTTGCTTTGATTTTAGGCAGGCAAACACTCTTATTTAATGGCAGATGAAATCGGGAAAGGAAAGTTTTCAAAAAAAAAAAAAGAGTTCCTTAAATGACCCATTTATTTATGCATTTGCATAATTTCTAGACTTCCGCTGCAGGGAGGAAAGAAAATTCCAGGGCAGTTTATCCAAAATTTAGAATACAATTCCAGTGGAAGAGAATACAGTTTTTCAATCATCTTCCAAAGCAAAAGCACCGTATAGCCAGCCTATTCCCATATGCAGGTGCTTGCGATGATATCAGAATGATGAACCATAAGACATAATGTACTGCAAGTCCCTCCCCTTTTAGATTATTTTAAAGAGCAGAATTTGGAGCAGGGGCCATGTTTGGTTCAGAGGTGGGTTCCTCCCAGTTCGGACCGGTTCGCCCGAACCGGTAGCGACCCGCTGGTGACGTCACGATGATGTCACGGATCCGGTTCGGTCGGTGCCAGTCCGTGGGCGCCGCCATCTTTTTTTTGAATTTTTTTGGAATTTTTTTTTGGAATTTTTTTTCTTCTGTGCATGCACAGAAGCCGAGTTTCCGGCACTGCGCATGCGTCGCCATCTTGTTTTCAGCTTTTTTTAAAAAAAATTTTTATTTATTTGCACTACACATGCACGCGTGCGCAAAGCAGGCGCGGCCACACAGCGCAGGAGGAAGCGAACCGGCAGCGAGGTAAGTTAGAATCCACCCCCGGTTTGGTTGTTTGCCTTCCTTGCTCTCTTTCTATGGATGCCCATTAGCATTCTTGGGAAAAGAGATCAAAGAATCACACATGTGATTACCATGTAATCAAGGAAAGGCATACACACAATGATTACAATTGATAATAGAATGAAACAGAACATTTGAGACTTTGAGCCGTGGTGGCGCAGTGGTTAGAGTACAGTACTGCAGGCTACTTCTGCTGATCACCAGCTGCCAGCAGTTTGGCAGATCGAATCTCACCAGGCTCAAGGTTGACTCAGCCTTCCATCCTTCCGAGGTCGGTAAAAATGAGGACCCAGATTGTTGGGGGCAATATGCTGACTCTGTGAACCGCTTAGAGAGGGCTGTGAAGCACTGTAAAGCGGTATATAAGTCTAAGTGCTATTGCTATTGCTATTGTTGGGATTCTTTAGAATATTTAGCTACCAGCTACAAGTGATCCTCAAAATTTGTGAATATTTTAAATAGATAAGGATTCAAATAAAATAGAAGAAAGGAGACCCGATGGAATGTAGCCAGTTGATTTTGAATAAATCTCCATCATTTCGTCTTTAACTCTAAGATATGAAACTTCTATTCATTCCTTAAAGCCAGAGCAAAAACAAAATCAATTAAAACTGAGGGGGGCGATACTTGATCCTGTAGGTGTTCCTGAATAACAGCTCTCAGCATTCCTCAGCAGTGGCACAATTTCTAGGAATCAAAGTTAATCCTTGATTTAGAACACTATACGGTGCCAAAAATGTTAGTCAAATGTTTTTACTAGGGACACAGAAATTGTCATATGCAAATATGTATAAACGCTAAATTTGGAATATGAATTGAGTTTCAGTTGAAGGAGTTTTTATGCCTCCCTCCCTCCCACTCTCTCTTGCCCTCCCTCCCACTCTCCCTCCCTCTCTCTCTCTCTCTCTCTCTTTCTTTTCTTGCTATAGTAATCCCTACTATCCATGTTTGGGGGAAGCGTCCTTTATTATTATTTTATAATTAACTCAAAGTGGTGAACATATATAATGCTCTTCCCTTCTCCTATTTTGCCCCCACCAACAACCCTATGAGGTGAGTTGAGCTGAGAGAGAATGACTGGCTCAGAGTCACCCAGCCAGCTTAATTGATACCATTAAGGGACATGACCTATTCATTCAGTTCCAAAAATATCTTGAATTATGAATCAATCATTTGTTCTGATCATTGTTGATACAGCAATTCTAAGGGCCTTCTTTATATGGGAATTTCAATCCTGAGATTCAGGAACCATTTAAAATGTATCCTAGTATAAGCATATCCTCCAAAGTTGCCCTCCAGGTTCATCTCCTTTTTAATACAATGCGTTAGATGCTGTGATATGCAAACTCACAGGCACTACAAAGACCACTGCTTGATCCTCAGGACAGTCAAGGCAGTCTATTTAGCATACCCTCCAGATCTTGTTCACTCTTCAATTCCTGGGGGTTCACAAGTTCTCCATCCTTGAAGCAGGGTCTGGTTTTTCATTGAGCAAAATGTTGGATTAGGAGTCTATTGAAAAATGTCATGCAAGACTGGATAAACTGTAAGATCTCAATTCAGTCTTCCGTTTAATAGGAATCATTAGATTCCTAGGGGTTAGGTTTGGAAGCAGGACAGTGGTGGGTTGCTGCCGGTTCGGACCAGTTCTCCTGTACCGGTGGCGGAAATTTTCACCCACTCACCAAACTGGCAGCGATGGCCGGCTGTCCACGCCCCCGAACCGGTTCTCTGGTCGCCGCGGCCCTGCAAAGAACGCTCTGTGCATGCACAGAGGGTTCTGCGCATGTGCAGAGGGTCATTTCCGTGAAGTGACGTAGTGCAAAACGCGCACTTCCATCGTGATGCGAACCGGTAGGGAAGGTAAGTGGACCCCACCCCTGAAGCAGGATATGATGAAATCTCTCTATTTTAAAAAATTCATTGCTTTCTTTACATTGATGTACTAGGTTAATTCTACATGACTAAATGTAATTGTTTGTTTAAGGTTCAAGTTGCAGGAAAATTCGTAACCGTCTTATTGGATCCGCTTTCCTATGAAGTGGTGCTTTGGGAATCATGTGCCAAGCTGGACTTTGGCCAATATGCACGTATTTTAATGAAACGGATGTTTGATGTGACGCTCCCAAATTATGATTCTAATGAGGAAAAGGCCATGCTAAGACCGTAAGTGTAAATTTTATAGGGGAAGTGCACGCATCCAAGAAAGCCATGATATGTTCTATGGACTAAGTATTCTGAACACTCATTTCAGGGAATTCAGCATATGAGGTAGCATCTTCTTTTAAATATTGGAAAATTGAGAGTCAAGTGTTCATCTATAATGTGTGTTGGAATGCATAAACCAGCTTTGTCCAGCTTTGTTAATAAAACCTTGATAAGGAATTATACATAGTAAATGTTTCTTCAGTTACGTTACATTCTTCCTTCCAGTCAGAGGCATTATAAATCTTGAGATAGTAAACTTAAAAAGAACATCACCTTTAAATTCTGATAATAGGTCTGGGTTCTGCTTCAGATTTTATTCAGACAAGGTGTTTCAGAACATGCATGAAGACAGCACTTATTTTGGTAGAGTCTCTTGTGGTGATTGGGGTACCATCTTGTGATGTTATCGTTACCTCATGTTGGTTTGTGACCTCTAAGGAAGTGGATAAGTGCTGACTAGGTTCTCATTTACCACTTACTTTTTGTACCCCTGCCCATTTTCACTGTTTCACTGTATTAAGAGCCGAGGTGGCGCAGTGGTTAGAGTGCAGCACTGCAGGCTACTTCAGCTGACTGCTAGCTGCAGTTCAGCGGTTCAAATCTCACCGGCTCAAGGTTGTCTCAGCCTTCTCTCCTTCTGAGGTGGGTAAAATGAGGACCCAGATTGTTGGGGGCAATATGCTGACTCTGAACCGCTTAGAGAGGGCTGTAAAGCACTGTAAAGCGGTATATAAGTCTAAGTGAAAAAAAAACCGAAAAAAAAACAACAAACCACCGGGTCTGACAGTTTGTCATTGCCTCTTCATGAGAGTCTTGAAGGAAGCTTTGATGTTCCCCCATCCTCACTCTTCCTTCCAGGAACCCTTACACCCATCTGAAGAGATCAACCCTGGATCCAGGGTTGTAGATGAAATGGATCATCTGGACCCTTTTCACTCTATATTGTATTGTGGTTGGTCCTAATTCCCTGGCTCTTTAACATCTAAATCACGGGTGTCAAACTCGATCGCGTCGCGTGATGTATCATGACGGGGGGGGTTGCCTTTGCAGAGCCGGAGTGGGCGTGGCCTGCCCGTGACGCATCCGGCCCGCGGGCCACCAGTTTGACACCCCTGATTTAAATGAACCTCTTGGTGAGTTCATTCAATAGCTCACAGTGAGATAACATCAGGAGTTGTTTGATCGTGGCAGGATAATTTAAAAAAAAGAAACAAACTAATAAATCAGATCCAGAGAGAATAAGCCTGTTTCAAAAGCTCTTTTACAAGTAATCATAAAGGAAGCTAACAGCCTATCTTTCAGTAAGGAATTCTGTTAGGTAGGGGCCTGCTGACCTTGAACTGCCAATAGAAAGGAGAGGGCTGGAACTGGAAAAGAGTTTTGGGCTAAGGTTAATGTGACTGCATGGCAGAGCTGAAATATGAACCAGGGATTTCCTGATGAGAAAAGCACTTACTACTATAGTTTGTTTATATGGGTGAAAAAGACTTATGACATCTGGCCTCTTCTGGTAAGAGTTTTCTTAATGTGGGGTCCTTGGTGTTCTCTGAGCTTGCTTGTTTTCTTGCACATGTTTCATTACCAAACTAGGTAACGTCATCAGTGCTAGTAAGGTGGGGGGTTTGCTCAAACTCCCCTCCCTACTAACAAACCCCTGATGATAGCCTGATGATGTCACCTAGTTTGCTAATGAAATATTTGCAAAAAGAAAAAAGAAAAGCAACCAAGCTCAGAGAGCACCAAAGATCCCATCATTTAATCCTGAGCTACAAATATTATTTTCTATTCGTTTTCTTATTGGAAGGATTTTAGTATTGTGGGTCACTAAGGATGTTAGATTGGAAGTCCAAATGAATGAATGAATTAATTAATCATGGGAGCATGACTTTCCCATGCATGTTCCTTGTGAAAGCTTGAGGAAGTTTCCTGCTGCCTGGATATGCCAAAATAACCACTGTAACTGGTCCCTTGGGATATTACTGGAGCAACACAGGGAGCAGCTGATGCATTTTTGATTCATTAAGCCAACACAGTATCACCAAAACGTGATGAAGCAATGAACTCTCAGTGGCACTGCCACTCCTCATTTCACAATCTGACTTACTTCATAGAGCAGCTGTGAGGATGAACTGAAATTCAATCCAAGGATGCCTCTAGAACTGTTATCTCAAGAATGGCACTGAGAGCATCTTATGTCAAAGTTTTCCCATGATTTTGTTCCCATTCATGACATGCTGCTGTAGAAGCAACACAGAATGTCATGCAGTGTTTTGCATGACATTCTCTGCAGTTAGGATATTTATCAATCCTGATATACATTTTGTTTAGATCAATCAGCTCTATGCTATTCTGGAGTTATGTTGATTTTATACACAACTTTCCCAAACATACACTCTTCATTTGCAAATTTCTGAACATTCCACATTCTATATGGAACTGTCCCAAAGACTTACATTTCTTAATTAACTTTTCCAGGAAAGGATGAGGGTGCCAGCTGACTCCATTTGCTTCTACCACCCATCCTATACTGGAATTTGCTTATGGGAATCAGACTCCTTTTGGAAAATTTCTTTTGCCACTATATCTAGGACTCCCAAGTTCCTCTTCCTGGACATTTCCCATGGCCCTGCTTGCATGGATTTGCTGTCTTTGCTAGGCACCATCGGTGCTTACAAAGTATTGTGGATTGCAGAAAATTACTCGGAGGCTGAATTCAGCCAATGGACCACTGTGTCAGGGTTCCAAGTAACACCCCCAACGAAAAGAAACTCCGAGGCTTGGATTTCCTCAAAGCTACAATTTATTAGAGATGTCATATTGGCACATCTGTGAAAACCCGAATCTGAGAGCTTCCGGGTTTTCTTCCACCCAAACGAAAGTTCAAGACCCTGCCCAGCACCCACATGTCCATCACACGATCCAATCAGGCACCGTCCAAAACTGAAGATGCCTCCCCGTCACTTCATCACAGCTGCCAGGCACAGTGACCTTGACTTTCTGGAAAGAATGTTGTTTAGACTACTATATATTACCTACTCCATACAATTCCCGCTCCCATTTTCCCACAGCAGAAAATATGGCAGGCTTTACCTTTTTACAAAAAGGTAAAAGATGGCTTCCAGGCCTGACACACTGGCTTGAAACCCCTGGTAAATCCCCACTGAAGAAATTATTTTAAACTGCAATCCTAAACATACCTGGGACTAAGTCCCATTAAGTTACAGTGCAATGTTTGTTGCCCCAATAGGGATTGCATCAAAATCTTTAATCATTTCTACATAAGGGATGAATATTCTCTTTTCCCACCATAGCAAGGTTTTTGTTGAGTCAGATGATCAAAAACTCACAGTGACTTCTAGCTAAGTTGCCAAGTTTTTAAGGTTTATTTAAGAAACCTCAGTTAGGGGAAATCCAAGTGGGAAGCAGAAAGGAGTTTCACAAAGCATACTTGTGTGTTTCCTTCTACAGCACTCTGAAGGACAAGAATCTTCACAGCCTGACTAAGGCCATGTGCCTTAACTTACAAACCATTCTGCTTCCTGGACCTGATGGAGCCAGTGCGCAGTGGAAAGAGGAAGGCCTGTTTCATTTCTCCTACAGCACTATGTTCAGGTGGGTGTAATGTTTCTAAGTCCTTTTTTAAATAAATAAATAAATTAGGGGTCCTTGATACTCTGAGCTTGGTTGTTTTCTTGCAGACGTAACTAGATAACATCATCAGTGCTCTTAATACAGCAGTGATGCTGTTTCCTAGTGCAGCACTGATGAAGTTACCTAGTTTGGGTAATGAAACATCTGCAATAAAAAAAGCCAAGCTTAGAAAGCACCAAGGACCCCTCATTTCAACCCTGAGCTACAAACATTCTCCTTTATAATATTTTTTTTAATTAAGTTTCATTATAAGATAAAAAGTGCATAAGAACAAAAGTTAGAAAAGTAGAAAAAAAGAAAGAAAAGTGCAAAGAGAGAAAAAAAGATAATGATTTCTGACTGTCTTCGGTGCAGTAGATTACAAAAATAATACAATGTCAATCTTTTACTTTACATTTGACAAGATTTCAAGCCATTTCTATAATCACAAAATCATTCCAATCATCAAAGCTAAAACCAAAGTTTCAATTTTTTTTCCAGATTTGAGTAAAAAGTCCAGAAGTGGTTTCCAAATAGAAACAAAGCCAGATAAATACTTTTCTTTAATTAAAACAATGAATGTTGCTATTTCTGCTAACTCCATCACCTTTATCATCCATTCTTCCATTGTGGGAATTAGTGTGTTTTTTCATCCTTGTGTATATTAGATTCTTGCTGCTGTCAACACATACAGTAGCAAAGTTTTGAATTTTCATTCAAATTCCTTATCCATCAAACCTAAAAGGAAAAATTCTGATTTTGTTATTTATATTTATTTTAAGAAACTTCTGAATTGAAGCAGAAACTTGATGCCAATATGCTTTATCATAAGTTCACCAGAGATGATAAAAAATACCCTTTGCAGTCACATTTCCAACATACATTTGAAACTCTCTTACACATTTTTTGACAACTTCTCAAGTGTTAAAAACTAACAAGACACATTTGTACGTCCTGAACAAGTTTCCAAGGAGGTCTGCTTGGGTTCAATATGAAGAGTTGACAGGTTCTCCAACAGGTCCTCCAACGAGGGATCTAAGGCCAACTTCTCAGCCTTCTTGCTCTTGTTTCCTTTTCCTGCTCCTCCATTCTACTGTAGGTAGTCCTCAACTTACAACAGTTCATTTAGTGACCGTTCGAAGTTACAAGGGCGCTGAAAAAAGTGACCTATGACTGTTTTTCACACTTACAACCATTGCACCATCCCCAAGATCATGTGATAAAAATTCGGACGCTTGGCAACTGGTTCATATTTATGACAGTTGCAGTGTCCCAGAGTCATGTGATTCCCTTTTGTGACCACCTGACAAGCAAAGTCAATGAGGGAGCCAAATCCACTCAGCAACTGTGTTACTCACTTAACAACTGCAGCGATTCACTTAACTGTGGTGGCACAGTGGTTAGAGTGGTTACTGCAGGCTACTTCTGCTGACTGCCGGCTGACTGCAATTTGGCAGTTCAAATCCCACCAGGCTCCAGGTTGACTCAGCCTTCCATCCTTCTGAGGTGGGTAAAATGAGGACCCAGATTGTTGGGGCCAAGATGCTGACTCTGTAAAACTGCTTAGAGAGGGCTGTAAAGCACAGTGAAGCGGTATATAAGTCTAAGTGCTATTGCTATGGCAAGAAAGGTCATAAAATGGGGCAAAATGCACTTGACGACTTAAGTTTAGCAACAGAAACGTTGGGCTCAATTGTGGTCATAAGTCGAGGACTACCTGTTCCTGTTCTCCTCTCTGAGTTAAACAACAGAGTAGTGCCAGAAGGAAAAGAAATGTGGCACAGCTCCCACTTGGTTTGCTTGCTGTCTCAATGTCTGTACGTGATCAAAGTATAAAAACAAAGAAACTGACAAAAGCAGAACAGGGTAGGTAGTTCCAATGAGCTTGTTTGGCTCTCCTGGTATCTGGAAGGGGTTCTGCACTGTTTCATTAAACAAAGAAATTGAAACCGAGTTCTCTTTCTTATATTCAAGATTTCAGTGATCTCCTCTCACACAATGGAGCTACCAAGCTGCAGAATGTTGATAAAAATGTTTATTGAATGGCTGCATATGAATGAACTTTATGCAACATGCACAGGAAATGTCCTGAAAAAGCAACGTACAAATTTAAGCTGAACATTTTAGGCACGTAGGGGGTCAAAGAACAACCGTGATCACATTTCAGATTGTGAAAGGCACAGTCCAAATTCCATACACAATCCAATTTCTTGTCCAAAACGTACTGTAGATTTCATTGTAAACTACTAAGACATGTGCCCAATTATGGCTTTTAGAATGAGGGAAATTTATTCTTCTCTTTCTGATTAATTTCCTAAATGTCTTCCAAGTACTGCTGTCTTGTATATAAATCCTTATATCCAAGAAGGGAGCTTGGAGATCATCTAGTCCAGGGGTCTCCAACCTTGGCAACTTTAAGACTTGTGGACTTCAACTCCCAGAGTTCCTCAGCCAGCTTTGCAGAACAGAGGTTTGAATTCAAAGACAAGCACTTGAAATAAACGAAGTTGTTTCCTGCAAATTCCTCAGTTGTTTTCCTCACTTAAATAGGCTATGGGAGTGGCCAATTATCCCCAAGCCTACTCCCGAGTAGTCCTTCTCCTCAGGAGCCATTCCTGCCTTTTGGCAGCTCTGCGCACGTGCGCATTGAGAACAGGCTTCTCCTCCTTCACTCATGGCAGCCTCTGGAGGTTCTGAAGGCCCTGGCTGAATTCCTGCTTCTGGCATCGAGCCTTCTCCAGCCTCCTCGCTGTCCGACTCTGGTACCAGCTGCACAAGCCGCTGGTGAATCACAATACCAGCCTCCTCGCTGTCCGGCTCTGCCGCCAGCTGCACAGACCGCTGGCGGACCACAACACTGAGTCCGAAAGCTCAGAAGATAAAACCTCTGGTCCCGATGACCGACCTAGATTGGACCCTACAGAAACCCTACCTCTATGGTTAGAAACCCTACCTCTAGGGTTAGAAACCCTACCTCTGTGGTTAGAAACCCTACCTCTGTGGTTAGAAACCCTACCTCTAGGGTTAGAAACCCTACCTCTGTGGTTAGAAATCCTACCTCTGTTAGAAACCCTACCTCTAACTTCCTACCTTTACCTCTAACTCCCCAATCTTTTTGACATTGATTTTGTGCAAGATAATTTTTCCACGGACCAAGGGAGGGGAGGAGCACACAACCTATATCCAACGCATGCACAGTTTTGCATGCCTGCCACTCACTTCCAGCTGTGCAGGCCGGCTCCTAATAGGCCATGGACCAGTACCAGTCCGCGGCCCAGGGATTGGGTGCCCCTGCTGTAGTTTCAAGGAGCTGTACTCGAATTGAGAGAGAAGAGAGAGAGACTTTCACTTAGTTGATAGGGTGGCTGGTTACATTTTCAACAGAGGAGCTTGTCTAGCGTTGTGTTGTAATCTCAACACATCTGAAAGATACTAGACCGGAGAAGCAAAGAATAGAGAACAAAACATTTATAATGGGAGGGGGATATCATCTCTACACAAAACAAATGGTATAGAATGTCAGGGATTTACTTTATCTATTCCTAAGAACTGTGATATTTACAATATATTGTATAACGGCATTTTTAAATAATTGTTTTCATCCCTTCCCTTCCTAACCCTGTAGGGCTGGATTCTTGACATTGTATGGAAACGAAAGCAAGAATTATGAAGATGTTAACTGTCAAGCTAAAGATCGAGCTCATTCGATGGAAGTTTATAATGCATATTATAAATTAGACCGATTTTTGATGAAAGCTGCCCGGTCAACTTTAAGTGTAGGTGGGTGTCATTGGTAAAGAAATATCACTTTTAACATTCCAATGCTTTGAAACCTAGACTAAAGTGAATTTACTTCTTAGAATCGAAACCAGAGCTACACTACATATCTGCGGTGTGTTTGCGCTTCTTATTTAAATGTAACTATAATTTAATCAAATGTAATATTTAGTTTTTAGAGTGGTATGTGCAGCAAAAAATATTAATAGCTAATTATGAGCAAGTTCTGATTAATAATTAGAGAATTGGAAACCAGGAGACTGTGAGTTCTAGTCCCATTTTAGGCATGAAAGCCATTTGGTAACCAAGGACAAATCATTCTCTCTCAATTCAAGCCATCTCACAGGGTTAAGTTATTCATAAAGATAATAAAGGTAGGATAAAAAATATTTTTTAAATAATGTGTTGGTAGATTAAAATAATAATGTGTAGGTAGATTGACAGATTGTTCATAGTTCACTTCAGAAGATGTATCTAATCTAGATAATTGTAGTCTCCAAAAACATATATTATATAGAAATATATGTAATGGAAAGTTAAGTGATGTGATCATTTTGAGATCTATTTCAAAGGATAAAGGTTTTTTTTGGCTACAGATTATTGATTTTTCAATGGAACACATCTGCCTTTGGAAGAACATGGTGTTAATCCATTCAAACCTCACCCCCCATGTTCAAAGTTCAGTTGGGATCCATGATATATATAAGTAGATAGTTGAGATGGATGGATGAACAGATAGGTAGGTAGGTACCGGTAGGTAGGTAGGTAGATAGATGATAGATAGATAGATAGATAGATAGATAGATAGATAGATAGATAGATAGATGATAGGTGGGTAGTAGGTGGATTATTATTATTATTTATTAAATTTGTATGCCGCGCAACTCCCAAGGGACTCTGGATGGATGGATGGATGGACGGACGGACGGACGGACAGACAGACAACCAGACAGTATAGAGCTTCTATGTTTAAATTCATGTTTATATTTACACTATACCTAGTATTTTAATAGGAATACCATAACTGCTACTTCTCTATTAAAAGAGATTTTCCCAGGAACAAAACAAGCAAAAAAAAACCTATAGAACTACTGAGTAAATGTGATTAATTAATAGAATAAATGCAACCTCATAAAAGAGGTAATGATAGTAATCTTATTATTGTTGGTGAAGCTTTTTCTTCCTGAAAGAGTAGTAAACAACTACAGCGTTTAAATGCCACTATTGGGAAAAGGGAATTTACAAGAGGAAATTTACAAACAGTAGATGGCGCCATTGTGCAACCTTTTAGATCCTTTCTTGCAGGATGAGATAATAGGATAATTTTATAATGATTCTGTCAGTGTTTTCAGTCCAAGCTTGCAAAATAAGCAGAACTCTCTTTCTTGCCAGTGTTTAAATTAGTAAAAGTGTTTTAAAAAAAATACTAGTAAGTAGGATATTACGCTTTTCAAATCGTGATGTACCCTTTCATCACCAACTTGAGCTCTCTTGCATCTATCATCACGTTGCAATAAAATAAACACCTTAAAATGATTGCTGTCATTGACAGCTGCAGAAATGACTCAAATGCAGAATCTAATGTATTATGGCTTGCCACCATTTCTCCTGCATGATCATTTGAAGGTCCTCTGATCTGTATAGCTCTGGACCTGCACCCATAGTTGGCTAAGACCTACCTGCAATTTGTTTCACCCTTAAAACTGAAAAATACCTAATGAGAACCAGAACATAAACCACAGAATAATAGGGTTGGAAGGGACCTTGGAGGTCTAGTCTAGTTTTCTAGTTAGTATGTATGCCTTGTTCGATAACAGAGTGCATACCAGAGGTGGGTTGCTACCGGTTCGGACCGGATCGCCCGAACCGGTAGCGACCCGCTGGTGACGTCACGACGACATCACCAATCCGTTTCGATCGGTGCCGGTCCGTGGGCTCCGCCATCTTTTTTTAAATTTTTTTAAATTAATTTTTTTTAAAAAGTTTAAAAAAATTTTTCTTCCGCGCATGCGCAGAAGCCGAGTTTCCGGCACTGCGCATGTGTCGCCATCTTGTTTTTGGCTTTTTAAAAAAAATTGATTTTTTTTTTAAATTTACTGCGCATGCGCGCCTACGCGGCGCAGGAGGAAGCGAACCGGCAGCAAGGTAAGTTAGAACCCACCCCTGGTGCATACTGTTCGAAAAGCTGAGATTGGCCTCTTGAGGCTAGTATAATTGAGGCGGGACTCCTATACCTCTAATTTCTGAGAAGTTGAAATTACTTCTGAATAGATATGCCTCAATGAGAGCCAGATTGATGAAGCATCAGGCTAGAAACTGGGGAAGATGGAGATGGGAAATTCTAGTCCTGCTTTAGGCACAAAACCAACTGTCAGTCCCTCTGTCTCAGCTCTAGGAAGCAAGCAATGGCAACCCATTTCTGAAATCTTGCCAAGAAAACTGCAAGACTTTTCCACCGTCCAGGCAATCTCTCTCTCTCTCTCTCTCTCTCTCTCTCTGAGAGAGAGAGAGAGAGAGAGAGAGAGAGAGAAGGAAAAAAGAAAAAAAAAGGAAATCCGTAGATTGTATTATTTAGGGGAGATAAATAATGTACAGCGAAATCATGCATAAATGTGTATCAATTATTACAGCACCTTCTCAAACAAACACAGAAAACATCCTGCACAAATAATTGTGCTTCCCACAGCAATGTACCTGGGGGGGTACAGCTTATAGAGAGTGAAGAAATAAACTTGTGTATGCACCAGTTCTGTTAATGAGTATCTGTGAGAGAGACTGTAGATGCCAGTATACCTCCTACCTGGGGTCCCAGGTTGATAAGCAACAGCACCTGCCTCACCAATCACATACAGCTTGCTTGCTTACCCCTCCGTCCCTCCCTTTTCTTTCTTCCTCTGAGTTCTTGATCCCTGATCTAATCCATAGAAAAGTCTTTCTCAGCCTGATACCTACTAGATGTAAAGGGTGTACAAGTAATCAAGGTATACAAGACCTGAAAATAAATACATCCTGAGTGAACCGAGCTAAAAACTCAATAATGTTTGGCTTTGAGGATCGCATTCTTGCTCACCCGTGAGATTCACCTGGTAGCATGATGAAAAGCTACTTTCATTTATTTATTATCCCTCTTCAGTAGAAAGAAGAAGAAAGAAGAAGAAGAAGAAGGAAGAGAGAGAGAGAGAGAGAGAGATTATGAATTTATTTTCATAAAATATGTAATATAAATTGAGAACACCTCTACTTTACATGGTGGATCTCAGGATAAAATAAGATAGGCCTTCTGATTTTATTGGAGGAAGGCCCCAATAGTAACCATCTATCATTCATATTTATATATCTGGTACTTCTCTGTACAGTGGAAAAACAGAAATTTTACAACATCAGGAAGGATCTCTGGAACTTTTTTTCTATGGAAAGACTGGACAGCAGAGCAAACCGAAGTGTTTGGTTGAACATCTATAAGGAACACTTGGTAGACCTTGGTGTGAATGAAGATATGCAAACTAGAGCCATGGTGCTGCAACTCTGGAGTACTCAGGTAAACATGCAATTTTACTTACTGTATTTCATCCTCTTTATGGTTTCTCAATTTCAAGTTCCATCCTCTTACACGAACTATTTATACGCAAAGGATAGAGTTAAAAAAACCATACCTATGGCCCAGAATCAATTGAAAATATAAACGTATCTATGTTAATATCAATCTTGCATCATGGACCACTTGTTTCTTATTGACATTAATGGCAGGACATATTGTCTATGGAGTTTCTCAATCATCCAGGTGATGGTTGTCTCAAAGGTGCTTTTTCAAAAGGCAACTGGACTTTTCTTGGGTTTTTTCCTTGAAAACGTTTGGCTCCTCGTCTAAGACACTTCTTCAAACTGGATGAGAAACGAAACGTTTTCAAGGGAAAAAAAACACCTAGAAAAGTCCAGTTGCCTTTTGAAAAAAGCACCTTTGGGGCAGGAAATAATGTACTCTTATCACCAGCCAGCTGGAGATCTTTAGTGGGGTTCTCGAAGGAATGAAAGAATCGTCAAAAGGAGAAAGTGGATGAGGTCTCTCTGTGTATCTGAGAAAAGGTGCATGAGAAAGAGCGGGAAGCTTGATGGTCTTGAGGGGCAAAATGATTCCTCATTTATTGGTGATCATTGATGACAGATACCTTGATTTTTTTTAAAAAATAACCCCCATGTGTATACTATTCCAAATACTATTAATGTTTTACAGTGTCAGTCTTCAATTGGGAGAATCAATACTCCCAATATTGGAGAGCCAACATCTCCAATAGGGGACTTTATCTTTACATCTTCCTTTGATGTGTTCAGGATATGGTTGGGAAAGGGATCCCTCTATGGAAAATCTGTCCATCTGCATGTAGATTATTGGAATTGGATTTACATGATTAAAAGTAGTGACCCCTAAAAAAAAAAATAGATTAATTTTTTTTCTTGACCCCTTTGGAATTACCTTCCTTTGACTGCCACAAGGTACGTAAGTAAACTCAGAAAAAATTAGAGTTTCTATAGCAATAATTTGCATTTTTGTTTTGTTTCAGTGTTTGGTTTCAAACAGTCAGATCACTCCTATTTTCTACCTTCAGTTTTAGAAACATTGAAAACGGCAGGCTGTAATGAGAGATGCTCTAATTCAGTGTTTTTCAAACTTGGCAATTTTAAGATATGAAGACTTCAACTCCTAGCATTCCCTAGCCAGCAAACTGACTGGGAATTCTGTGAGTTGAAGTCCACGCATCTTAAAGTTACCAAGTTTGAAAACCCCTGCTGTAATTCATGTAAAACAGGCTGGGAAGGCTGGTTTTTAACCCATGTCTCATCTAGAAAAGAGGCCTGCATGCTGCCGAAGACAAAGTTGAAACAAAGCAGAGATAGATCAGATCTAACTCTCTGAACAGGAGGTATAGTTGAAAGAGAGGCTGCAGTGTAGAGACAGGATATGTACAGTAAATTGGATGTACAGTAAGTTGGCTTATTTCCCCATTAGGAAGAAAGATTGAAAATAAAATCGTTATAATAATGTTAATAGTATTATAATCATAATGGAAGAGAAGTCATTTATCAAAAGTAGAGTACTGTTACACATAAAACTTCTCAGTTGCAGTTCTTCAGGTCTTTATGACTAGTTAGAAAAGTGATTTATTTATTTATTTTGTCAAGTATGTATTTGATAATATACATAAGTATAACATTATTTGAATACATAAGATGGGTACAAATAAAAGGGAATATTTGGACAGGGACGGTAGGCACGCTGGTGCGCTTATGCACGCCCCTTACTGACCTCTTAGGAATGGGATGAGGTCAACAGTGGACAGTCTAAGGGTGAAGTTTTGGGGATTTGGGGAGGAAACCACAGAGTCAGGTAGTGAGTTCCAGGCATTAACCACTCTGTTACTGAAGTCGTATTTTCTGCAATCAAGTTTGATTGAGTAGCTAACAGGAGAGAAACCCTTGCATGAAATCTTAAAGCGGCGATTAAAAATATGGAGCTAAATAGATAAGTACTTGATGTTTTATAAGAGGGCTTATATTTTTTTATAGTGACAAATGTGAATTTTACTCCCAGGAACCCCTTGAACCTGCATACCAAGGGCACACACAATAGTTCAGTGGGTAGACCTCCTTTTTGGCACATCTAAAAATAATAAAAAAGTACTGTGCTTGCCATCTCAATGTTTTTAAAAAGGACAGGTGAGATTAAAAGCTGGCTGAGGAACTCTGCGAGTTGAAGTCCACAAGTCTTAAAATTGCCAAGGTTGGAGACCCCTGTTCTAGAGCATATGGCCAAAGTAATTTGAGCAATTCTTTACCTGAGCATAAGGGAGCCAGGGACTTAGTATTGGATTCCAAGTGATCCAGGGAATGAAGTCACAGTTATCAGCTATCAAAATGAGAAAATTGTATTTCTTCTACATCTTGGAGAGGCACACATTCTCTAACCTTCACCTAGGGAGATCCTTTAACTCAAAGTATCCTGATTTCTGGCATGCAGGAACACCTTTATGGAAGCAAACAAAATCAAGAGATAGAGCACAAGCATTTCATGCAGAGATCAGTTTTATGCTTTTGCGTTCCAAACAGGATGGGGAGATCTCTCTGACACACTGAAAAGCTGCTTCAGAGAGTGTAGAGGTACTAACCTAAAAGTACAAGCAGCAAGCTTTAATTTAAGGTCTTGGTTATGTCTAGACCAGGGGTCTCCAACTTTGGCAACTTTAGGACTTGTGGACTTCCAAGTCCACAAGTGAAGTCCACAAGTCTTAAAGTTGCCAAGGTTGGTGACCCCTGGTCTAGACTATTACTAATTATTTCCCAACAGGTCCCTTTGTTTCCCAGCATATAATTGGAAGCCCTGCTCTAAAATATTTGATTTCCTGTCCCTCTCATAATTATCCCGACTTGTGTTAGCGAATCTGCTCCCAAAAACACTCTATGCTTCAGTTCTTATACATTGAAAAGAGACAATAAGAATTTTTAGAATGCAGCTTTTGAGGCAGCAAGAGAGACTTCCCCCCCCCCACACACAACATGAATAAATCCATTTGGTCACCACGTTTAATAATTAAAAGCCTGGATGCACTTTGATTCTCTCGCCTCCACCCCACTTTTAATGGCTGCACTTTAATTAAAAGAACAGCCATCCTTCTAAAAAACAAAACAAAAAACCAAGCAAGAACAAAATCTTGCATCTCACCCTTCCAAAACCAGCATGTATTATTTATTCTTTGCACTTCTCTCTATTGGATTTGATGTACTCTTGATGTACTTGTGATCAACAATAGTGCTGTATTGTGTTTCACTTAATCATCTCAATTTTAATAAGCAAGCAGAGAACAATAGGAAGTGCTGGGGCTTCCTGTTTTCTCTTTCTCAGATACTGAAACAAGAGCATTCCCATGCAGTGGTGGGAAAGAATGGCCCTGGTTAGGGAACACTGAGTTGTTCCCAAGAACCAAGTCTCCATATTGCATTGCTTAAAGCTGGCTAGCCAGCTTGCTTGCTTGCTTGTTTGTTTGTCTATTTATTTATTTACACTTACCACGTGAGTCCAATTTGTTTGTTTATTAAATTTTTATGCTGCCATCTTCCCTATGAGGTAATTCTTTGATGGCCCATCACATAAAAACAAAAAGCATATAACAATACCAGGGGTGGATTTCTCTTACCTTCCCTACAGGTTCGGAAGTGCGCGCGTCGCGTCACATCCGGGTACTGACCCTCTGTGCATGCGCAGAAGCCTTTGTGCATGCGCAGAGGGTAATTTGCCAGCCGCTTTCAAGCAGCAGCGACCGGGGAACCGGTTCGGGGGCGTGGCAAGCCGGCTTTCGCTACCAGTTCGGCGACCGTGCCGAACTGGTAGCAACCCACCACTGAACAATACCAATAACAAAATGGCTAACCCAAGCAATGAAACAAACATGTCATAGACCAGAAGGGACTTTAACCATCTTCCTGCTTGTCTCATTTTCATCTGAACTGAGAAAAGATCTTATGCACATAAGGATGACCAATATTATAAAAGGACCTCTAAACAACATACATGAGCCCTCACATAGATCGCCTTTAGAATGCTATTGAATGCCTAGAAGACGGAACTACAGTAAATGGATAAGATTGAAAAGTGATACAAATTGAAAACTGGAAAATCAAATACTTTGGTCTCTGCTATTTGACCATTATTCTTTAGGGGGGGGGGGGAATGGCAAGATACAGAATTTGAAAAGAGTGAGAACACGAAAACCAAATGCAGCTCCTTGGAGTAATGACTCTAACAGTAGAGACATCTTCATGAAATCTGCAGGTTTTAATAGCTAGACAGGTTTATAATGGGAGAGGCATACTCAGCTTTGCCCTTGGCATGGTGATAGACCCATGATGGCGAACCTATGGCACGCGTGCCAGAGGTGGCACGCAGAGCCCTCTCTGCTGGCATATGCGCCATCGCCCCAGGTCAGATCTCTGTGGCGTTTCTTTCGTGAGCTTCTGTTTCCCTGCAAACGACAAAACAGAAGCTCACGAAAGAAAAAGATCTTACCTCTTGCCGCGCTGCCGGTGTTGGGATGCCCCGCCTCCCGCCGGCCAGCTGGTTTTCGGGTCTCTGCTGTGCATGCGCGCACACATGTCCGTGCATGCATGTCTGTGCATGCCCATGTTTGCGCATGTCTGCACATGCATGCATTCGTGCACGCATGCACACCTTTCAGTTTGGGCCTGCGCATGCAGTTTGGGCACTCGGTGTCTAAAAGGTTCGCCATCACTGTGATAGACAATGCAAGAAGTTCCTTTTTTACTTTTGTTCTTAATTGTGGCCACTAGAAGTATCTCAGGACCACATGAAAGATGTTAGTGTCCAAAATGAGCTGTCATATTACTTTTTTTAAGTTACCAGGGGAAATATAACAGCAGTCTCAGTAATGAAGAATAGTAGGAATACAGGTCAGAGGTGGGTTCCTCCCGGTTTGGACCGGTTCTATAGAACTGGTAGTAAACCGGTGGTGACGTCACGGAGCAGGTTCTGTCGGTGCCAGTCCATGGCCGCCGCCATCTTGTTTTTGGCTTCTGAGCATGCGCAGAAGCTGGGGGTTTTTTTTTGCTGTTTTGCTGTTTAGCTTCTGCGCATGTGCAGAAGCTTTTTTGAAGTACTGCCGCCCTGCCCAGTCACTTCCTTTTCCTCCTCACCTCCCGGGCGGCTTGCCTGCCTAAGCTGCCTTCCCACGTGGTGCCTGCCCTGCGCCCCAACTGAGCTGCGTCCTCCTGCCTACAGGTAAGTCGCGCTAGGCCCCCCCAGAGCTTGCTGCGGCCCCACCATCCCCACCAGGATCGCGACCTTACCTTGCCCCGCCCCTTCCAGGAGTCCCCACGTGCACCATTTTGGCTCCAAGGGGGCTGCAGGGAGGCTTGCTAGGCCCAAAACGGGGCGTGCGGGGTGCCTAGCAAGCATCCCTGTAGCCCCCTGGGAGCAAAAATGGGCTGCGGGGGGGGGCCTTCAAGGGAAAAAGAAAGAAAGAAACCCTCACTGTTTGGGGATCCCCACGTGCACTGAGCTTGAGTTGAGAGCTTATTGTAAGTGGCTGCTAAGCTATCCTTGCTCAGGCTAAGCTAATCAACAGTGGAGCTCTAAGAATGCCAGATGATCAATGGGCATGTTCTCAGTTTCAAAATGTCTGGCTTTTCTTCCTCCTACCAAAGACCTGCTGGTGTTCTTCACAGAAAGGGAGAAAGGAGAAAGGGAGGGAGGGAGAAAGAGAGAGGGAGGGAGGGAGAGAGAGAGAGAGACAAGAAAGAAAGAGAAAGAAAGAGAAAGAAAAAAAAAGAAAAAGAGGAAGGGAGAGAGAAAACACAGGTATTTCTTAACAGAGGCTTGAACTTGGCTGAAATTATTCTGATGCTTCCTAGCCTGGCCTGCCTTCCATCCCTTGTTTTATGCTGACCTAGAGGTTTTTGTTGGAATGCTGGTTTAAGTTTTGGAGAAAGACTTAATTCACCCTAAGCTTGTGACTGCTTTCATCAAACCTTAGAGTGATTTACAGAGAGAGACAGAAAAAAAGAAAAAGAGACAGAGAAAGAGAGAATAAAGTTGAAAGAAGGTGAACAACATTTTTACAGAACTATAGATACGTTGAGGCTGGGTGTGACAAGGAATGGCTGGGAGGGGAGGGGCCAGGCAAGGGACCCCTTGACGTGAGTGACATTGAGTTGGCCATGCTCACCCAGTCACATGACCATGAAGCCACACCCGCCCAGTCACATGATCACCAAGCCACTCCCACCGTCACATGATCATCAAGCCACACCCACAAAATAAGCCACGCCCACAGAACCGGTAGTAAAAAAAATTAGAACCCACCCCTGATACAGGTCCCTAGGAAAAATGGACATTAGAAATATTCTGAGTTTTTATATAATCCAGGGGTTCATGAGGGTTCCCACACAACTGCTGTTCAGCCCAGTTTATTAATGGATTGGCGGTGTCACAATGCAAAATTCTCAAGAAGAGCACTTACGTTATTATTCCAGTTTCCAGGCCAAAACATCTGTACATTTTTTTCCCTAAGTGCTAGGAATATAAATCATTTCAAAACTAATCCAGGAGAAAAAACAAAGACCACTAGATCTGTCATTGATTTAGCTAGTGAACAGTTTGCAGGCATTCCAGGTTATTATGTTCAGATTTCCCCAGCATTTCTCCTCCTAGTAGATGCCTCCAAGTTTCAAAGGCTACCTTTGCAGTCCTGATCCTGGATAGTATAGTGCTGTTCTAATGGTTTTAATTTTCTTGAGAAATAAATACTGAGCTCTGTGTTTTCGCTGCATCTTATAGCAAAATATCTTACTGCAAAAATCAGAAATACTAGTGTCCATTACAAAATGGCCAAGTAGGGTAAGGATATTGCAGGATGGGCTGAGTAGAAAAAGACCTCCTTTAGCTTTTTTTTTAGAGTTTCTGTTGGATAGTGGGTAGAGATGACAGGAGACAGACTTCCAAAACAGCTCTTTATTTCAGCTCTTGTATCAGCAACCAGCAAAGAGCAGTCTGACAGCTTGCCCTTTTATAGGGAGCTGTCAGACAGACCAGCCAATAGCGTTTGAGCTTTTTCCCGCTCAAACGCTGGACCTGGTTGGAACCATGTAACACAGTTTAAACAGTTGGAACATAACACCCCTCCCCTCCTGGATGGAGCTGTCCAGCATACGTAATCACGCAGGTAGGCCGGGCGTCTTGGAGCCCTACTGGACCTGCGCAATTCAGTTCGTGGTGAGGCAGCGGCCTGTGCGGACAGGTCTGCTGCCGCTCCGGGGCTTGAGCATGGAAGCTCCTGGAAGGTACTGCGTGTGGCCTCCACGGCCGAAGGGACCGGTCCGAAGGGAGGACATCGCTGGCTCTCGGCTTCCACAGGTAGGCCTTCCGAGACACCCGGGCCTGAGTTAGCTAGGGGAGGAAAGTAAGGTGTTACTGTTTGTGGGTTGATTAATTCCCCACGCAGTCTGGAACGTAATTGGTCCACATGTCTCTTCCAGAGGCGGCCGTCCACGAGACGGACCTCGTAG
>QLTV01002845.1:1651858-1709630 GCA_003457575.1 Thermophis baileyi | reverse complement strand
ATTCGCTGCCGAAATTCGTATCGCCGGACGACCTTGGACGGGGTGGGCGCGTAGTGCGTCTTCAGCGTGGCTTGAAGCACTTGCCACGGAACGGTCTGGACCGGTGTTGGGTCTGACAAAGACTCCGCGGTGTCAAACACCTCGGGGCCACAGTGACTGAGAAAAACAGCTCTTTTACGGTTGTCGGTCAGACCCAGCATGTCGTTTGCCTCAAGGAAGCACTCGAAGCGCCGCATATAGGAGTCCCACTTCTCCCGGGTCGGGTCGAAAGGCGCCGGTGGGTGGAAGTTGGACATCGCGGCAGAGATTAGGCAGAAAGGCAGCTGCCTGGCTGGTTGGAATCGCTGAAGAAGCAGTCACGTTTCTCCTGAACCCAAGCCTTCGTCGCCACTGTTGGATAGTGGGTAGAGATGACAGGAGACAGACTTCCAAAACAGCTCTTTATTTCAGCTCTTGTATCAGCAACCAGCAAAGAGCAGTCTGACAGCTTGCCCTTTTATAGGGAGCTGTCAGACAGACCAGCCAATAGCGTTTGAGCTTTTTCCCGCTCAAACGCTGGACCTGGTTGGAACCATGTAACACAGTTTAAACAGTTGGAACATAACAGTTTCCAGACTAGAGTTTTTCATCTAAATACTTTAAGGCCAATGGGTTAAAATTTGCTGTTAAAGTGCAGTGATAATTTGCAAAGCCCTTTAATCTCTGTATAAATCTTAGCTCTCCCTCAAATCACGGGGAGTACTGGGATTCCTGAGAAGGGAGAGGTTGCATGGGCATATTCTGATCCAAGATCTCAGCCACCCCCTTATTACAAGTGGCAACCCAGATTTCAGATGGTCCAACCTCCCTGTGGTAGGTCATAACATTGGAGAATCCCAAGAAATCAGAATATGATCCAACCATGACAAAGGAGGTAGCACAAGCTCCCGCCATTTTGGATCATATTGCCACTGCTCTGACAGGAACACCAAATCTGGAATGTAACCATTGTCCTGAGTCAGGCTCTGGATGATCTGGGATAGGCCCAAGGCTGTCATGGAAGTCATGAACTTCAAAGCCACTCAAACGCCATTCTCAGGGAAGGGAGATTAACCTTAGAGCCGTAAATCTGGGGACCTCCACATCCAACCTGAAAAAATGGAGTCAAAGAGCTCAGGCAGGGAAGTTGCTATGCAGCATGGAGGTTGATACAACAGCAGTAATCCCAAATGATCCTTAGAGCCTAACTTAATGAACTGAGTCTCACAACCAGGGATCTGTGAGACAGCTCCTGAAGTCACAAGAGATTCCCTGATAACAATTGTCATAAAACTTCCCCTACCCCAGAGTTTTGGTTGATGCCACATTGAAACACAGCCGGGCAAATTTCAGAAAGGAAAACCCCCATTTCAGGACCCAGCCAAGTCTTGGGAATACAATGCTGGTTCGCTAAATGTCTCTGGAGATTCTCAGTCATCCCAAAAAGTCTGGTACCAAAAAGTCCAGTTGCCTCTTGAAAAAGCATCTTTGGGACAATGCTGGTTCGCCCTCTCATCCATAATTTAACTGTGGATGAGAGAAGCCTTATTACAGACCGAGCTGGCATTCAGTAGCACCAACTGAAGGCCAGGTTGAGAATATGGTTAAATTAGTACATTAGGTATTATGAAATTCGTTAGATTTCTAAAGCAGCCAATTAGTTGTGTGTATAGTAACATTAATACTGCAGAAGGCTTAGGGTTATTTCTCAGCTTTTCAAGGCAGTCCTTCTAAGGCCACCCTGTTGTGCATTTATCAAACTGCTAATGTGGAACTTTCTTATTGAAGGTGAAATGGACCCCGTTGATTTTAACTGAAAGGATATTTAAATTGGATCAGATTTTGCTGCTTTGTGATAAAGTTCTATATGTGTTCTCTGGCATTAAATTCTGTCTGATTCCTTTGTTGTTTCTTTTCATTTTTAGAGTAATGCTGGCCCAGCAGTTTTTTGGCTTCTCCTGTTTCTTTTAAAACATCGTCCAGTCATGGCAGCAGTTCAAGCTGAAATGGAAAAACTATTTAGAAACAGACGATTAGCAACCAGGCCAATTTGTGAGATAATCAACCAAGACGTTTTGGATAGCACACCCATTTTCGGTTAGTAACATGTCATTCATCTAGCCCCGAGCAATTTAATTCCTTAAGTGTCAGTTAAATATTTACCACTGTCATCACTGGATCTGGGAAAGCTTCTTACACCATCCTATCTGTCTCTTTGATTTTCTTTAAAGCATAGATATATCAGATTTTCCCTTTAGCTCTCTCCATGTTGTATCCAGTCTTTTTATCTTGGTAAACATGTGATCACCGAAAGGAAGACAGCAGTATGTGCCTGGGTACCATGTCTTTCAAATTCAGGGTTGGCAAAGTTTGAGAGAAAATCCCAAAAACATCCAGTGACATCTCCCTTCCAAGATGACCTTGAAATGAGAACTGTCTTGGGCAGGAAAAGCACCCCTGCATAGGATATAATGGAATTATTTATGGAACCCATTATTGTAGACTTAGTTTATATTACAGTGGGGGACTAACTTTCCATTTGGTTCACAGCCAGTCAAGTTAACCAGTCTGATTGTTGCCTCTGTTTCCCTTGCTGTATAAACCAGGCACCCCAACAATCTTTTCAGTAGCCAACGTTTAACCTTTTTTTTTAAAAAAAATAAAAGTATTCTCTTATCCTATTTGTGGATATTCCTGCACCCTTAATAGTGGCTGTTAACCATGAATTAGCTATTAATTCAGGTGTAGAGAACCCCAGACGAGGGTTATAAATTGAGCTAATCAACAATAAGCCAAAGTTGCAGATGTTGATTAAAGAGAAATATCTTAACTATAATCTGGTCTATTGAGGATTGGGCTGCATGGCCAATTGGAGCTTATGCATATGATTGTATGATGGCATATACTTAATCAGCAATCAATGTATTGCAGTGTCAAAAGCTGTATCTCCTGCTCTCAGGTTAAATGGAAAATGTTCAGTATGTTTCATCTAACTTTCAAGGTCTTCTGCTACCACTGTGCCCTCTTTCTCACATTTCATCTCATCCCCAGTCTGAGATTTGCAAAAAGTACTTTCAAAATGTAGTAAGGGAACCTCTGAAAGGACGTAGCGACCTTTCAGTAGAGGACAGAATTGTAATTTTAAATTATGACATTTAACTCTCAGATTCCTACAATTTCTTCGCCCCAGTCATGTCTCCTTTAAGAAAATGCAGATGATCTGTATTCAGAACTGCTATTAAAACTAGCAGTAAAGCATTTTAATTCTAGTCTTCCAGCTAAAGATCAGCATATGCCTTGCAAAAACCCCTTTATGAATACAAAAAGAAATCACCAATAATCCTATTAAAATCAAAGGCTAAAGTAAGTTCCATGTTGTCAGCATCTTAATACAGTATTAGTCTCAGCCATAGTTATATAGAAAAATGTGTTACCCCTCATACAAACACATATCACATAACATCACATGGTGAAGGTAACTGCTTCAACACAATTGAACTGTATGATTGGAAACTGCCCCTTCTCCACGGGAAAATTCCCAACACAAAAAATAGCTGAACGGGTAAAAGAAATTGTAGCATTCTCTTTGCCCTCTGCTGGTTCGCTTTGTATAGAAAGTTTTTTTTTCTCCCTATGTTCATTCTTCCGTACTGCAGTATCACAAATATTACACTGCTTCCATACCAGAGGTGGGTTCCTACCAGTTCGGACTGGTTCTATAGAATTGGTAGTAACTTGGCGGCCTGGGTCGCTGGAACCGGCAGTGACCCAGGCATGCCACGACCCCGAACCGGTTCTCTCAGCGCCATAGGCACCGCCATCTTGTTTTTTGCTTCTGCCCATGCTCAGAATCTTTTTTTGAACTGCGCACATGCGCGTGAAGTGCACGCGTGCGTACCCGCGACCTGCCCACGCGGCACTCAACACACACCCGCCCGCGTGGCGCATCCCTGAGCGAACCAGCAGTAGGAAAATCCGGAACCCACCCCTGTTCCATACCTATGGTCCGATTACACTCTGGGACATATAAGAAATGTATAAAACAAGTATTAACACTTCCGCATATCATGCAAAGTTTTTCAACTGTATTGAATAAGTTACAGTTGACAAAGTTTCCATGATGTTCTAAGCCCCCAGAAAAGAAAGGAAAAAAAACCCACAGACAATAAACTGGATGCAGTATGCAAACACTATTTATTATTAGATTTTTTTTTCATCCTGCCTTTATTATTTTTATAAATAAGGGAACAAACATACCTAATACTTCCTCCTCCTATTTTCCCCAAAAACAACAACCCTGTGAGGTAGGTTGGCTGAGAGAGAAGTCACCTAAGGCAAGACTAGCTGATAGTAAGAAGCAGCGATCTAACGGAATTATATTCTGGCTGGTTTTCTTAGGACCCCAACGTTAGGACAAGAGTTCCTATTATACTTCCTTTATTGCTGGTCTTGTTTCTAAAGGATTTGGCAAGATGGGAGTTCGGGTGGCAACTGCGGTGCTATAAATTGAGCTATGGTCTTCCCTGCACATTGATGTCATGACAGCCTATCCACACCTTTGCTCCTGTGCTATTTTGGGTGCCATAATTTTCCCTGTGGGTTTTCTGTTTTCTACAGACAGTGCTTTACATGAAAGCCTGCGTTTGTCAGCCGCTCCTTTTATCAGCCGAGAGGTCCTTCAGGACATGGCCCTGAGACTGGCAGCTGGCAGAGAGTACCACCTGAGGAAAGGAGATAGGCTTTGCCTCTTCCCATTCATAAGCCCTCAGAGGGACCCTGAAATCTATGAGGAGCCAGAGGTAAAACAAGTGTTTTTGTTGCCAGCAGTTTAGACATTAATGGCTGTGTGTTGCGTTATTTTGAGGGGACAGCACATTTAGTTATACAAGCTGTATACTCACTACTTTACATTGTAGCCAAGTGTCATTTCTTCAGTGTTGTCACATGAAAAGATATACTTAAATATTTACAAAATGTGAGGGGGTGTACTCACTTCTGTGACATACTGTACATGTAGACATTGTATAAGTCAGGTTATGAAACTAGAAGGCTGTGATCCCAGGAAGAGATCCCAGGAAGAGCTCTGGCAGGCTTATCTTATAACTACCAGTGGACAGATTTTCTCCCTTGTTTTGCGGTAGAGCAGGGCTGTCAAACTCGCAGCCCGGAGGCCGGATGCATCACATGCTGGCCATGCCCACGCCCGGTTTAGCAAAGGGGGAAAAAGTCCCTATATGTCACATGACGCCACCGTGACGCCATGAATTTGACAGCCCTGTGGTAGAGCCTTAAAGATCCGGAATGGGACGAGTCACAGCAGCCAGGTGGACGTGGATGGGTGGGCGCAGCTGGGTAAGTCTTACTTTGTCAGCGTGGCTAGGTGGGCGTGGATGGGTGCACCCACCCAGTCATGCCCACCTACTCACACCGACCCATCCACACCAACCTGGCTGCTGTGAGTCGTCCTAGACCAGGGGTGTCAAACTTGCGTTGTCACATTGTTGTCACTTGATGTATCGCGACTTTCCCCCTCCATTACTAAAATGGGTGGGTGTGGCCAGCGCATGACGCATCTGGCCCGCGGGCTGTGAGTTTGACGCCCCTGTCCTAGACCCTTAAAGATCTATTTTTGGGAGAATTTCTGGAAATGTCACTGCTAGTCTTCTAACGATACAGCTGTGTTTAAACACAGTGAATTCAGTACACAGGTAATCTTCGACTTATGACCACAATTGGGACAGGAATTTCAGTTGCTGAGAAATGCGGTTATTAAGTGAGTCATCACATGACCCAACCCAATTTTATAACCATTTTTACTATGGTCTTTAAATAAATCATAATGGTTGGTCAGTGCATCACAGGGCTGTTAAGTAAATGATGCAATGATTAAGCAAACCCAGCTTCCCCAACTGACTTTGCTTGTGGCTGCAGGATGCAACCACAAGATGCAACTGATGTACAGTAAATGTGAGCCAATTGGCAGGTGGCCAAATTGCGATCATGGGGGGTGGGGCAATGGTTGTAACTTCAAGGATGGGTTGTAAGTCACTTGTTCTAAGGACATCTTCGTGCTCTCGTTAAACAAACGGTCGTATGTCAAGGACTAACTGTGAAGTTGTCAAAAAAAAATTAGTTCCATATTTGGAGTGGGGGGGGGGGAAATCAGCCCACCAATGCATCAGTCTTGGGTTTTCTCTCTCTGCACTGAACGTGTGAACTGATTGCATCAAGACCTTCTGTGGGTAACATTAAGATCCTTGATGGTTCTTTTATATCAGCTCAAAATATATATATTTTTCTCATAAGACCGGCTCTCAAAAGTTTTCCCAGGAACAAAAATAGTTTGGATCCATATTTATGATATAAAAATATAATGATATAATAATAGTTAAGAATGTAAAAACCTATCCTGGAATTCCTGTGTGGCTGTTGCTATGGCAACCTATTGCACGTCTTTAAAAATATATCAGTATCTTCCCCAGTTCAGTATTCCTAACTTGCTTCTCTTTTACTTCTCCTTGCTAATTTTTTTCTTTGTTGACAGAGGGTCACACTGGAACTGCTTCCTTTTATGAACAATTTCCCAGGAACAATGCTGAGAAAACCATGATAGTATTATAACCCAAGTCCCAATAAACAGTAAAGCCTGTGTTTTTTCCTCCTGGGACTGGGAAAAAAAGAATCTAAATATAAAAATTCTGATTATTATCACACTTGAAGGAAGGTTAAGATCACAATACAAGAATTCCCACAAATATTCTACTAGACACCTACACAAAGGTGATCTGTGTGAGGAAAACTCTTTCATCTATTTTCCATTCTTCTTCAGCATAGAGGGGAAAGGTTTGCCTCTTTGTTGAAGGCAAAGTAATACATGGTTGTTCATTTAGGGAATTGCTGTTCCTTTTACCAGTATAACAAATTATTTTCACAATGTTCAGCCAGGCTTTATGACTAAATTTACTTTGGAGTGGAGCAGTATCCAGAGTGAAGATAATTTTTAAGTAATTGCAATCTTCTGTTTTTGTTAGAATAAAAGTATAAGGATCCAGTAGGTTGATAAAAGTATATACTGTATAATAAAAGTATAAGGATCCAATAGGTTGACTGTCTACTGTTGACCTCACCCCATTCCTAAGAGGTCTTTAAGGGGCGTGCATAAGCGCACCAGCGTGCCTACCGTCCCTGTCCTAATGTTCCCTTTTATTCGTATCCATTTCATGTATTCATAATTATGTTTTTATATCTGTTATCTAATACATGCCTGACCAAACAAACAAACAAACAAATAAAGATTTTATTTCCTTCCCTGTGTAAATTGAGCTCTCATTCTTTTTATTGGAGTTATGGAGGATGAAAATAATAAAGGCAGGATTAAAAAAAACCTGAAATAAATTTTAAAAACCTAAAATAATACCGTATGGACTGTAACTGCTTTCATTTCTTTTGCCATGTTTTGCAAACAGTAAATATTTTTGATTGCTTCAAGACCTTATTATACTTAACACATAGACATTCATGGGATTGAAGTTAATTAGATTTAGTTTATACCAATTTCAATGGATCTGCTTTGGATCCAGTTCCATCATGTGTCACATAGCCATTTCCCCTCCCATTTATTCTAGTTTAAACTTCTGGATGGGATTTTATATATGGGCTAAATATCCTAAGTGGGATGTTTCTTTTTAAATATTGGTTATTTCAAATGAAAAGGAACATTTATCTGAACTTGTTTTTCAGAAGTTCATATATGACCGGTTTCTCAATTCAGATGGCACAGAAAAAAAAGACTTCTATAAAGGAGGACAAAGGCTCAAATATTACAATATGCCATGGGGAGCAGGAATAAATGTCTGCATTGGAAAGTTCTTTGCAGTTAATAGCATCAAACTGTAAGTGAACGCATAACACTGATAAAATACCCATCTCTAAGCATAGCATCAATTAAAAGAAGCTAGGGTTGGCTTGTAGCAGAAGCTAAAGCTCTTAAAGGCAAAACAAAGCGAACAGAAATGTTCATCTGATTTGGTTTCATGGTGTGACTATGGATTGAATCCATTTTTAGAACTCTTGATGAAGTCTTCATCTGTTACTCAGATGATGTAATAGACTTCATCTATTAGTTCCAGAGTCACTGTTCATAACCACCCAGAGTAACTTCTCATGAAATGGGCACATAAATAAAATTTACTTCTTGTGATCCATCAGACTGAAAGGAGACAAGATGAATGTCAACCACAAGTTCTGTTTGACATACATGTCTGGTGTTACTTTGCAATTCAAAGCAGGCAGCAGACATTAGTTTCTTTATATACCCTAGAACAGATTACTGTTCACTGTTAATTAGTAATAGCCTGCCGTGCCCTCAGTTTGATAGTTGGTCTGTTGTTCAATTTTGCCTTAGCAAAATTTCAAGGATTCATTTACTGATCCATTAAGACTTTATGCTGATTCCCTACAAATATCTCAGCCCATGCATACTGAGGATTTGTTTGTGCCTGCTTTTCTGGGTCGGAAGTGGCTGTAAGCCATAGTTTGTAAAAAAATACGTTTCTCTGGATCTTACTGCTGGGTAAATTTGTTAAGAATCACGCCTCTGTCCGCCAGTGTCTTTTAGAAATATCCAATAAAGCCACACATTATTCTGAGCAAAGCTGCATAAGATCACAGTTCCGTTTAATAGGATAAGGACTCACAGTGCAAATTTGCATGCTGTACAGCCTAGTTTTACCATTGTAATTTTTGTTTAAATATCCCTTCTTTTTTTTTTTTTTTTTTTTAGTTTAGTTTTTTTTATTTTTTTTTTTTAAAGCACAAAAAAAATGCAAAGTCAATTTCANAGCCTAGTTCTACCATTGTAATTTTTTTTTAAATATCCCTTTTTTTTTTTTTTTTTTTGTTGAGGCTAGGTATTTCTACTTCTTGATATTAAAGCACAAAAAAAATGCAAAGTCAATATCATTGGCTATACTGATTTGTTTTTGCTGTCTCCTATTTACAGATGTGTTTTCCACCTCTTAAACTGTTTTGACTTGGAACTGATAGATCCTGCTAAGGAGATACCAGGCTTTGACAAGGAGAGATATGGTTTTGGAATGCTGCAGCCAGAAACGGATGTCAGAATACGATATAAATTGAAAGAGCAGTAAAGTGATGGTCCATTTCTCCAGTCATTTTGTCTAGTGCATAATCCACACACAAATAATGCTTGTTATATACTGTTGGAATTGATTTTGGGGCCCCATTACTAAAAGGATGGCAAATTGTCTAATATTAGACCACATTCTGCCTTTCAATTTCCTGAAACTGTTCTCCCCTTGTGAGGGTGGCTTCAGTTTTTCTACCTCATTTTCAGGATGTATGTCATGAAGTCATGAAGAATGTATGTCATGAAGTCATGAAGAATGTATGTCATGAAGTCATGAAGAAATTAGTTATAATATAAGCTATTGTGGGTGAGGCCGTTACTTTTTTCAGTTTGACCTCTCTCCATCACTCTGTAGGCTCTCAGGCTTACAGTGACTTCTCATCTGAAAAAAAGCCCCCTTGTGAAAAACAAGAGGGGTGTGTGTATGTGTGTAGGCCATTTCAAATAATACACGTTTGCATAAACCGTTTAGATTGGCCTTTTTGTGACACATTAGGAAGCCAACTAACTTCTGAGTGAATAATAAATATGAATAAAACTAATTTGGATTGAAAAGTAACTGTAAACTATTAACTTACCATTCTATCCTTAGAGTCTTCAAGAAAGATTTTAAAAACCATCCAAAAAAACCCTCATAATATAGAAAGAAGCAGATAGTAACTAGCTACATCAAGAACAGTGTATGTGTGTGTTTACATTCATGTATGTGTGTATGAGAAACACACATACATTCCCCTGGCTGCAGGGGAATCGATGTCAAAATGGCAGATATAATGGCCATATGCACTCCAGACAGATAAAGGGGGCAGGGGTTCTACCACCTGGTTGCACCTCCCATTTTGATAACGTTTATCTCCACAGCAAACATAGCTATATAGCCCTGGTGTTGTTAATTTGTGGCTATCCAGGATTTCCCACTGTTCGCCATGCTAGCTTGCTACTGTTAAGAACAGTATTCCCATAACATCTGGAGCAGGGGTGGGTTCCTCCTGGTTCGGATTGGTTCGCCCGAACTGGTAGCAACCCGCTGGTGACGTCACGATGACATCACCAAACCGGATCGGTCGGTGCCGGTCCGTGGGGGCTGCCATCTTTTTTTTTTTAATTTTTATTTCGAATTTTTTTCGTTTTTGTTTTTAATTTTTTGAATTTATTTTTTTCCTTCTGAGCATGCGCAGAAGCCGATTTCTGGCACTGTGCATGCGGTTGCCATCTTTTTTTTTGCTTTTTGGGGGGGGGATTTTTTGTTACTGCGCATGCGCATGTGCGCGAAGCGTGCACGTGCCCACGAGGCATGGGAGGGAGCAGACCGGCAGCAAGGTAAGTTGGAACCCACCCCTGATCTGGAGGGCTACAGCTTCCCTGCCCCAAAACAATATTGCAAACCCAACAACATCATCACAAAGCCACCTACTGAAAACAGTGTATTTTTGAGTCAATATAAATAGTAGATAGAAAGCTCAATTCAAGAGCAAGGTCAGGCTGTTCTGTACCACAGCATTAAAATGCAGTTATTCGGCACAGGAACTAGCTTAAGGTATGTCAGCTTAACGAAATGTTGACCACACTTTACCAATATCTATTCTGCCCTGACAACAAAGCAGAACTGGGGTGTCTGTCCACATAAGAAGCTGTGGGGACTAGTGGCATGGAAAATGCCTACTTTGATCCCCATTACTGATAGTAGAAGACCTTTAAGACTTCTACTATTGGCTGTTCAGCCTATGGTATGATTTCTCTGTTGGACTAGAGACATCCATCTTCTTTCCATCTTGTTCCCCCTTACTTCTTCTGCCACCTCAGAAGCTTTGTTTCCTTCTCATCCAGTGTCAACTGTTATCAGGATAAACCAGCACCAACCACTTTCCTTAAATTGTGGCAGGGCAGGCTGGGAGTATATGTGTCAGTGCCTCAGGTAGTGGCTTTTATGTGGGCTTTTTCAGAACACAACTCTACTGGACCACCAATGGTCCAGCTGAATGATGATGGGGTTAAAGTAGGGGTTTGGAATGTGGAGTAAGCTATCAGTAAGCGCCTGATCAATTGGCTGGACTATTTTTCCACAGGTTTACAAGCCTTACAGAAGAATTGTAGCCTAGTTTACCATATTTTCTATCACTTGGCTTACAAATAGAAAATGGCAGAACTCTTGTCAATTTCATCCCAGCTCCCAAATATTCCAGACAAATAAATGTAGAAAAGAAATGCTGGAAGCAAGTAACCGCAGCACCCTGAAATATCCCATGAAGACTGAAAAATGGTATTAGAGTAGGCCAAATGGCACTATTTCACTGCAACATGTTGACTATGATTGATTTACATAGCTGCCAGCCTTCAAAGTAGACCAGATCAGGAAATCAAAGTCATGTAGGCCCATATTATTTTTTATTGTAAAAATACTGCATAGTAACAGAACATTTCTTCAGTCCCTCAAGGCCATTCTTTATTCCCTCCATAATAGCAGAAAAATTAACAAAGCCTAGCCTTGGTGAGGTCCACAGCCAGGGGCAGCACTCAGTAATCTTGGCTGATCTTGAAAAGCTAAGCAGTATACCTAATAGTACTTAGAGGTGAGACTACCAAAAAATCACAGAAAATGAAAGGAAGGTGAAAAAAAATATCCTGAAAAAAAAAGACAAAAAAAAAAGCTACTCTCATTTTGCTGCCAAGAAAACTACATGGACATGTAAACAGCAGAGTCTTTCCATTTCCAGCCTTAATGAGACAACCCAATACTGGGTTCCTCAACAATAGCTTTGTAAATATCTATCCAAGTTGTGTGTATATGTACAGTATGTATGTGTGTGTTTGTGCTTTAATCTTCGGCTTTAACCTTAGGATTACAATTTATCCCTACTTATTTGCAAACTCACTTTACTGAGCATCAATAGAATTATGCAGCACTTTATATGTTTAAATAAGACTCTTTTAACTAGAAGACTATAGGACTAACTGGACTGCATTTCATGCTATACTAGGGTTAGATTGTGGCCTATTGAACAACAGTGACCTACTTCACACATGACAGCCACTTTGGTGTCTGTTTGGTTAAAGACACTGGGCTAGAAACCCAGTTCTAGGCCTGCCTTAGGGTGACCCTGCCTTAGGGTGACCCTTTCCTTCAGACCTAGGAAGAAGGCAATGGCATTTGCCAAAAATGTTGCCAAGAAAACAGCATGGATTTGTCCAATGGAGTTGCTAGGTATACACACACAAAAAATTCATACAGCCAAATCCCAGACCATGATGTACAAACCATGATAACTAAGTTCATCTACTTTGAAACCGGTATGACTTCATGAAAAGTAAGACTCTAGCCCTTTTGTCTAATTAGACTTACTTCCCAGTTAGTATACACAACAATTTAGCCCACATAACCAGCAGGATGAATCCTTCCATTCCAAATGTACCTTTAGTTATAGCCATGTTTTTCAAACTTGACAATTTTATAATGTGTGGGCTTGTCTATGGAGATTTTCAGTCATCCAGGTCATGGTTGTCCCAAAGGTGCTTTTTCAAGAGGCAACTGGTCTTTTTCTTTGAAGATGTTTCGCTTCTCATGCAAGAAGCTTCTTCAGCTGCTTCAGCTTCTTGCATGAGAATCAAATCGTCTTCAAAGAAAAACCAGAAAGTCCAGTTGCCCCTTGAAAAAGCACCTTTGGGACGATGTATGGGCAATTCTAATGCTGGTTGGGAAATTCTGGGAGCTGAAATCCATATATCTTAAAGCTGTCAAGTTTGAAAAACACTGGTTCATAGGATCTTCAACAGATTATATAGAGCAGTGGTCCCCAAACTTTCTGGCACCAGGGATTGGTTTCACGGAAGAAAACTTTTCCATGGACTGTGGGCAGGGGGGGATGGTTTTGCGCGCAACCTAGATCCTGCGCAAGCAGAGATGAAGCTTCACTCACTCACCTGCCGCTTGTGCGGCCCATTTCCTAACAGGCTACGGACAGAGGTGGGTTCCTACCGGTTCTAACTGGTTCTTTAGAACCGTTAATAAACCGGTGATGATGTCACGGAACCGGTTCTTTCGGTGTGTTCCGTGGGCACCGCCATCTTGGATTTTGCTTCTGCGCTTGCACAGAAGCGAATTTTTGCTTCTGTGCATGCGCAGAAGCTATTTTTTGATTGCTGCACACGCACAGCACAACCCTGAGCGAACCGGCAGCAAACGGATCCAGAACCCACTCTGGCTACGGACCAGTACAGTTGGGGACCCCAATATAGAGTACAACAGCTTCTTTTTCAGGCACAGTGTTACACTTTTAATGACACCTAATAACTACCAATTATGTTTATACCTGAGTCCAGGCAAAAGCTACAGAAATCACTTCTATGGGAAAACCAAACCAAACTGCAACAAAAGCACTTTCCCGGTGTTGTTATTATTATATTTTCCCTTAAAGCTAGACTTTCATTTTCCAGCATCAAACAGAAGCAAGCAGTCTTTGGAGACTACAGTTCACAAAAAAGTATGCTGTAATAAATGTATTAGTTTTTAAAAATCGTAAGAGTCTGCGTAGTTTTTGCTGTTTAATTTCCCTCTGGAAATATTTGTAGATGCTGTTATAAAACAAAAATAAGCAAATACTATTGTAAAACATTTCTTTTAAATGAGAATTGACACATATCTTTAACAGCAAAGAAATAATCTCAGTATTATAAGATGTGTGGACTTTAAGATACTATTCTGGAGTTCAATCTTGAAGTTACCAAGTTTGAAAAATGCTGATCTAAAACTGTTCCCATGAAATCTCATAGGATACTCTTATAAAATTGTTTATTATGCTGCTATTGCTCTTTAGTTGTTTAAATTGTTTCTTCAGTTGGATTAACTGGTTTTATTTTCTTATGACCATGTATTGTTGGACGTTTTATAGAAAGGACAGATATACATTTTGCAAAATAAACATAATTGTATTGGATGTGGAACTCATATTTCATTTTTCTGCAGTTGCATTTCCAACTTTTTCTCTCTCTCTGTTATCTGATCAAACCTCAGGCTTTCGAGGAGAGCTGTTTTGGAAATGAAGGGGTGTTCCGTAAAGCTCCCCTCCATAAAGAGAATTTATAATGCCTGAAGGCTTTGGAATCAGATTCATGTCTATGCACATTTAATATATATTTATGTTTACCAGCCCACTTTCTCAGTCCACTTCTTTTTATTGCCTTTATACAGATAGGCATGTTTGTTTTCCAGAAAGCATAAGGTAGAAAACATGGATTTCATATACACAACTTTTCTTAAAGGCAGGTCTGAGAAAAAGTGGTCACAATCCCACACACATAATTCATTCCATCCAGCGGTGGGTTGCTCCCAGTTCGACCCAGTTCTAAGAACCGGTAGCGGCGGCGGGAGGCTCCGCCCACCTGCCCGGGATGCTTCTGCACGCGTGAGCGTGCGCGCGAACCAGTATTAAAGGGTTTTAGAACCCACTACTGATTCCGTCTATTGCTCTAACCCCATACAGTATACTAAATATTGTTCATGACCCTATAATTAGTAATCTTTCAGAATCTGGTGTTAAATCCAGGGCTTCAGATGAAACCCTTTACATGACACTGAGTGGCAGTTCTTTTACATCTTAAAGCAGAGTGTTCAGATAACTTTGAAAGAAAGAAGATCACCCTGAATAGATTTAGTATAAAGGATGGGACCTAAGGAGGTGAAGCCAATAGCCCAGTGGTTATCAACCTTTTCTTCACCATGGACCCCCCTTTAAATACTTTTTGTGTCCGTGGACCCCCAAGACTCAAGATTTAAATCACAATATTTCTTCAAGCCTTCACAGACCTTCTGTGATGACATCGTGGCCCCCCCAGGCGTCTGTGGACCACAGGTTGAGAACCACTGCAGTAGCCCATAGTTCTACCTAGCATCTTTAAAGAACAGTCTTAGACAGTTCTTAGACATTTACATTTATCTTTAATATATGTAAATTTATGTGCTGCTTTTACATTTCTCAGGGGAAAAGCACATTTGCTTTTTAATTTTTAGCAATTACATTTTAAACAGAACTACTGGAACAATCATGACGCAGTCCTATTTTTACCTGAAACTGAATCCCATTTCAGAAGGTGAATTGAATACTTTATTTGGCCAAGACACACAAGGCATTTGTCTCCGGTACAGAAGCGCTCAGTGCTCATTTCAGAAGGTGCCAATGCAGGATGTCCTTTCCTGGCCTGGAACAAATGTTATGCTTCAAATAACAAGCACAAGCATAAATAAACGATGTCAATTTTATGAAGTGTGGCCTTGTTTTTTATTGCAAACTTTCTTTTGGATAGGATTATATTTCTTCATCTTGAGAATACCTAAATATTTTTTTTAACAAATTACAGGGTGGAGGTTTTCCTTTCTATTAGAGGACACAAATGAATAAATGAGTTTATTCAGATTTTCCAACCTGGTGATCTCCAAGTGCTGTACCAAGAACAACCTCATCCCATATCTTCTCTTGCATATCTCATCTTACTTACAGTTTGTTTCATAAGAAAACCTCCAGTTACAAGTCCATGAAGTACATTTTGATATATTCTCAAGCAAGCACTCCAGAGGAGGGTTTCAGCAGGTTCTGACCAGTTCTGGAGAACCGGTAGCGGAAATTTTGAGTAGTTCAGAGAACCGGTAAATACCACCTCTGACTGGCCCCGCCCCCATCTATTCTCTGCCTCCTGAGTCCCAGCTGATCGGGAGGAAATGGGGATTTTGCAGTAACCTTCTCCTGGAGTGGGGAGGGAATGGAGATTTTACAGTATCCTTCCCCTGCCACGCCCACCAAGCCATGTCACGCCCACCAAGCCACGCCCACAGAACCGGTAGTAAAACATTTTGGAACCCACCACTGAAGCACTCCCATCACAAAATGTTCAATTTTCCTTAGTTTAATTGTTATTTAAAAGCATTAGATTCAGGAGGAGATTACCTAATGTGAAGTCCAACTTTCCTGACAAGCAAGTGGCTCTAAACGAAAGCCTTTGGTGGTTTGACATGGAGCAGCATCTATCAGAGATCTTTCAGCATGAATGAAGCAGCAGTGCAACAAATACTTATTCAGGGACTTGTGGTCTGAAGGCTTAATGTATCCAATTACCCCAAACCCCTTTGCACCACAGCTCTCCCCATTGTGCACATGTTTCCAGGTTATTCTGGCTGACTTGTTCATAACATAGTGCTAGAAGCATTAAATATTTATTTAGAATTAGAATTATAGCCTTCATTTATTACCTTTTGCTACTTTGCATTAAAAAAAAAATGAAGCAGCATAGGTTATGAAAACTGGATGGTAAAACTCCAGACACGCATGCACACCAGGGGTGGGTTCCAACTTACCTCGCTGCCGGTTCACTCCCTCCCGCGCCGCGTGGGTGCGCCTCATGGGTGGGTGCGCGCGCGCTTTGCACATGCGCGCATGCGCAGTAACAAAAAATCTGGAAAAAAAGCCGAAAAAAAGATGGCGACCGCATGCACAGTGCCAGAAGTCGGCTTCTGCGCATGCTCAGAAGGGAAAAAAATAAATAATAATAATAATAATAAAAAAGATGGTGGCCCCCACGGACCGGCACCGACCGATCCGGTTCGGTGATGTCATCGTGATGTCACCAGCGGGCCGCTACCAGTTTGGGAGAACCGGTCCGAACCGGGAGGAACCCACCCCTGATACACACCCTCTATGCTCTGCATCTCATAACACTGTGCATCTACATTAGGAAGACTCATTACATTTGCACCTGAAGTGTAATTTATAATACAATGCCCATTGTGAAGTATTTGCATCCTCCAAAACAGTATAGCACTACAGCAATAGCACTTAGACTTAGATGTTGCTTTATAGAGTTTTACAACCCTCTCTAAGCGGTTTACAGAGTCAGCATATTGCCCCCCACGATTTGGGGTCCTCATTTTACCAACCTCAAAGGATAGAAGGCTGAGTCAATCTTGAGCCACTGAAGATCGAACTGCTGGCAGTCGGCAGAGTTATCCTGCAATAACGTATTCTAACCACTGCACCAACACAACTCCTTCACTTTCTTGATCTTTTTGTACAAAATACCAGTGGTGACTTTAAAAAAAAGTTCTTGAGCCCTAGTCAGAATCAGAAATTCAGTCTGATCAACAAAAGGAAACCAAAGCGCTGCGGTAAACATGATGTTTTTCATGTAGAAGATCTTAAGCTCAACAGCCCCAGCCCAGGGACAGACTTTGAGATGTTCTTCATGCAAAGCAGGTATTTTACAACTAAATCAAGAATGTTCCCTCAGGTAGTGATGCTAGAACAATAAGTAAGGAGGTTTGACTGATTAATGGCTGCCTTGAGGAAGGAGGTTGTCAGCCCATAGTTATGATATTCAAATGCAGCAGAATTGTGGACTGCAAGAATGTGGGAATCTCTGGTCTTCCTATGTTGCTGAACCACAACTCCTAGTATCTTTCACCATTGATTCTATTGCTTAGGGTTGCTGGATATTATAATCCAACATCTGAACAGCCGTATGTTCCTTGCTCCTGCTGTGAATCACGATGCTCTTAATGCTGCTCTCCTGTATCTTTCCCTATATATACATCAAAGAAATGTCTTTAAAAAAAAAAGAAGTCGTCCAAAAAGGAACAATTCTTCAAGAGGAAGAATGATGTTACATCAGCCCTCATTGTGATATTGTACTCATTTTCTGTTTTCAGGGAGATTTTGTAAAAAAAAATATATATATCTTTCATCTCCTTCATGAAAGCCCTCCATTTAGGAGCCGAGGTGGCGCAGAGGTTAGAGTGCAGCACTGCAGACTACTTCAGCTGACTGCTAGCTGCAGTTTGGCGGTTCAAATCTCACCGGCTCAAGGTTGACTCAGCCTTCCATCCTTCTGAGGTGGGTAAAATGAGGACCCAGATTGTTGGGGGCAATATGCTGACTCTGTGAACTGCTTAGAGAGGGCTGTAAAAGCACTATGAAGCGGTATATAAGTCTAAGTGCTATTGCTAAGTCTAAGTGCTATTGCTATTGCTAATTCTGCAATCTCATTCCCATCACATACTACAGTACTACAATATACAATGAGAAAAAAAACAACCCTGTCTGCCTTCAATAAAGCAAAGACTTATACAGATAATCCTCATTTAATAACCCTAATTAGGAACAGAATATCCTTCACTATGCAGAGTGGCCATGAGGCACAAAAAACCATGTGACTGCACTGCTTAGCCACAGCAATTTTGGTAGTCCTGGTTGTGGCTGACCTCATACTTCTCCTGTGGGAGGAGAAAGCTCACCTCTATTTCAAGTCCCCCCCTTCTCCACCCCCCCCATATCTACCCTTTTGGCTGCCTTGCACCACCACCAGCCTTCACTCTGCTTACCCCTGCACTCTCCCTGTCACCCCAGCTGACCTTTGTCATCGTTTTTTTCTCCCACTGCTGAGTCATGCATGACTGTCCCTTTAAGAGGCAGCTGCTGGCAATGCAAAACTTTCCTAATATTGGCTCAGAGCAGCAGGGGGCAGCAGAGTGCAGGGTCACCAAAGGGCAGAGATGGGAGAGAGAGAGAAAGGTGGGGTGGAGGGGAATTGAAGCTCACATTCCGGTTGTAAATGTGGGTGGACTGCCTAGTGCCCAAATTTTGATCAAGTGACTGCTGGATGCTACAATGGCTGTAAATCTGAGGACCGATTGCAAATACTTATTTGCTCAGCACTATTGTAACTTTGAATAGTCACTAAGCAAGGACTACCTGAATGGAATTTGTGGGCTACAAAGTGGGAAATCCGAGAGATACAATGTGCTGACCAGTTTGGAGAAACTCTACACATCCTTGTACCTGTGGTGAGTTCTATTGTCAGGCAAATGGGCATTTAGGGGGGTAGCAGAGCTGAGGAAGTCCATTGTTAAAGGAGGTGGAATGTGGAGGCCATCTGCTGACACAGCAGAATTTCTCAACCTTGAGAACTTTAAGATGTGGGCACTTCAACTGGGGAATTGACTGGCTGGGTGGGCACCTGGGAGTTGAAGTCCACGCATTTTACAGTTTTCCAGGTTGAGAAACACTGTGAAAGATCAGCATTTCTCAATCTTCGCAGCTTGAAGATGTGTGGACTTCAACTCCCAGAATTCTGGGACTGGAAGTCAAGCTGGAAGTTAAGCTGTCAAGCTGTCAAGGTTGAGAAACACTATGATAGACGATGGAAGGTTGGGGTTTCTCTGTGTTGCAATTTCCTTGTAAAGGCAGCCCAGGGGCTGGGCTGGTTAGGCGGCTTCTATTCTTTGGCTTAGATGGGCTTGCAGGGGGGCTTTGTCTGGGGCAAGCAGGTCAGTTTGGGTCTGAAGGGGTTAGGCAAAGAGATGAACTGGGTCTGACTATGGTCATATCTAAAAGACAGGGAAGGAAAAGAGGGTGCAGCCTCCATTTTGTTTGACTGATTTTCTCCATTTCAGTATCTTGTAAGCTAACAAACCTACAGAAGGTTATGAAAGCTGGAATGGATTGGGTCCACAGGGACTTGGCAAGTGAATGGGCAGCAGGTGGACAATACAGAGCTGGGTCATCACACAGCACAACAAAAATAAACATTCACAGTCTGGCTCATAAGGGGGCCCAAATGTTTACAAATATTGTAGATTACCAGAAGTAAAAAAAGGGGGAAGTTAAAAATTGAATAGCCTTTTTTTCTTTCGTATTTAATTACTGTCAAATTTGTCTTCCTTTTTTCTTTTTCAATATGCACAAACAATATTAAGTAACAATACAGTGGAGACTTTAATACTAAGTAATGAGCTTAAGACCAAAACTTTATCATACAACAAATACTTTGATGCAACCTGAAGTGGTTTTTAAACATTATGTTCAATTCTGGATGAAAAAGCTAAATAATGTTATGCTCATTAACACTGCAGTTTTAAATTACAATACTGATATATATTTTCTTTTTAAATTTTCAATGGTCTGTTATCTCAACATAATTATGTTAATAATATTTAATCTATATTGTACCGAATACTGAAAAAAATTTAATGTGTTTCACAACACTATAATAAAAATACTATTTAAAAAAAACCACAGAACTGGGTTAACAAGCTTAGTCGTAAAATATGATTTACCAGTCACAACAGCTAGGTTCACACTATACAGTAATAAACCAAAGCTTTAAAAAACCATATTACACATGGTGTTAAAAAAAGCACGTTATCAAATTTGCATATGGACCAAAATTGGGTGATAGAACTAATACAGTAAAAAAAAAAAACCAAAATAAATAAATAAATAAAAATGCTTTTGATGGATTAGAGAAGTGAGGTGAATATACAGTAAGAAGGACACAAGGAATGGGGTAAATTTAACCTTGAGAAAAGATTCCTATGAGGGAAGGGTATAGAAGCACTTTTCAAGTACATAAACAAACATCACACAAAAGATGATCAACAGCTGCTGTTTCTTATTCCAAGCCATAGTACATGAATAATGGTTTTAAATTATGGAAAGCAAGAATAGTTTGATAGTGCAATCAATTATTAGGAAAAGGGGTGGGCTTGTCTTCACTGGATGTGATCAACCATTTGCCTGGTATGTTTTAAAGTGGATTTTGGACAGAACAAGGAGTTGGCCTTGTCATAGGTTCTTTTTTAAACTGTACCCAATTAGATTGACCCAGATTTAAGAGGAAAGCAATGGACCCTGAACTGGTGGTTTCGTTATATCTCACTATAAGGGTTGGGGAGAGATCTTATTTTGTAAAGCAAACATATGAAAGCGATACACCAGTGCTTCCTATATTGTGTTGCTATCTGTATACCATTACTGTTCAATTAATATTACGGTACTATGACAATGCTTATACTATACTCCATACTATTACTACTCAATTATTATTAGTTATTACTCTATTGCTTATTTTATTTTATTTTTATTTATTTAGTTTATTTATTTAGTCTGTCAAAACATGTACAAGATAACAGGTATAAGTATAAACATGGACATGAACACAGGAAATGGGTATGAATAAATGGGAACAGTAGGACAGGGTCGGTAGGCACGCTGGTGAACTTATGCACGCCCCTATATATATATTACCTATAAATATACTCTATACCAGAGGTGGATTCCTACCGGTTCTAACCGGTTCTTTAGAACCGTTAGTAACTCGGCGATGACATCATGGAGCCAGTTCTGTCGGTGTCTCCGTGGGCGCTGCCATCTTGGATTTTGCTTCTGCGCATGCGCAGAAGCTAATTTTTGCTACTGTGCATGCGCAGAAGCTATTTTTTGATTGCTGCGGGCGCACGCATGCACGCAAAGCGCGACCCTGAGCAAACCGGCAGCAAAAGGATCCAGAACCCACCCCTGCTCTATACTACTGCTAGTATGCATCAACAGTTTTTAAGAATGTTTCTGTCTTGAGTGCCTTCTATCTGAGATAAAGAGCCGAGGTGGCGCAGTGGTTAGAGTGCAGTACTGCAGGCTACTTCAGCTGACTGCTAGCTGCAGTTCAGCGGTTCAAATCTCACCGGCTCAAGGTTGACTCAGCCTTCCATCCTTCTGAGGTGGGTAAAATGAGGACCCAGATTGTTGGGGGCAATATGCTAACTCTGTGAACCGCTTAGAGAGGGCTGTAAAGCACTATGAAGCGGTATATAAGTCTAAGTGCTATTGCTATTGCTATCTTCTTTTTCTGTTAATGGCCAGCATATAAAGCTCCTGCACCCTTTTTATGTTGTGCCTTGTCTTGCTGTGATACTACACTTCTTTCCTCCTGTTTTGGACCATCCAATCCTTCTGAAGGAAAAATGCCTTCTTTCATTTGGCTACCATAGTCTACCGTTTGTTCCAAAACAGGCATCTCCTCTGCTCTCCTCCCAATCTTCTCCCACACCTGTTTTAAAGTTGCAGCTTTATTGGCAACTCCGCTATGTTGACGCTGGGGAAAAAGGCTCAAATCGGAGGAAAAGAAAGGCAGCCCAGGCGCCTGCAATTTTGCTAAGCAGCCTGTTCGTCCTCAGGCCTCCATGGCCTCTGCCAATGCTTTTTCTCTGCTGCAAAAAATGACTACATGTCCATCGAGAGTCAAGCCCAACTCAAGAGAGAGTCCGGACCATCAGAGTAACTGCTCAAATTGATAGCAAGTTCTCAGGATGTCCGACAGAGGAAGTCTTCCACTGCCCCTGCCTGTTAGGTGACAAGGTAGAAAATAAATGTGAATTTTTCTGTACTGTATTGAATGTCGGGGCTCTATTTCTGAAGGAGAGTACTTCCGCCTCTTCTTCCAGGACATCGAGAATCCAAAGATGATTTAATCCCCGCTAAACACACACACACACACACACACACACACACGCCGCGACCTGCCTTTCACTCTTGGTCCACATTAAACCTGGCGCATTTTGCCGGCCCCCTTCTTGTCGCAACCCCTCCAAGGAGAGCACAAAGCGTTAAACCTCTCGCCCGTAATGCCGCGTCCGAACTCGAGATGGCGCTCTTTTCTTCTCCTCTTCCCGTGTTCAACTTCCAATTCCCCGTCCGCAAACTCCGGGACAGAATTGCGAGGGGGAGACGGAGGTTCAACCGGACTTGTTGATCTCCGTTAAGAAACGAGAGAAAGGGGAAAAAAAAAAAAAACAACAACCAGAGAAGGGAGAGGAATTGCCTTGAAGCTCTGCCCGGCTTCTTGATTCTCAGGGAGCCCGGGAACCCGTTCACACGTTCGGTGGATCTGAAGCTGAAGCCCGGGAGTTCAAAAGATCCATTGGAGGGCCTGATGGGTTGTTTTTTTCCCCCTCCTCCTTCTCAACGATCTACCTTTCGGGAACGAGCTGTAGGTTTTAGACTTTAGGGGGGACCACGTGACGCCCCTCCCCATTTGCTCGGTTGTCCCGGGATTTGGTGCGCGGAGGGGTTTTTTTCCACCACCACCCCCCCATTCTCCCCGTCTGCCGCCACCTTCCACTCCGCCTCCCCGGTTCGCCAGGAAGATACCCGCCGTGGCCGCTTTGCTGATCTCGCCTTCTTCGGCTGAAGCAGGATGTAGCTTCTCTCTACCGATGTCCGCCTCTCCGCCGACAGCCCGCTCCGGCGTTGCTCTGGGGTCGTGGGAAAGGAAGTAAGTGGCGAGGCGAGAGACGTTGGGTGGGGGGGGGAGCGGAGAAATTGGGGGCAGCGGCGGAGGGTAGAGATCCCGCGATCGCTCGGCGCCGCCGTGGGGAGCCGAGGATCTCGCCTCATCCGGAGGCAACGCTTTGGCGGGCCGCGTGATATCTGGGCTGGGAGAGGCTGGAGGGTTTCTGCTCCTCGGAAGGATCGCTGGGTCTTGTGGCTGAGGCCATCTGGGAGAAAGCAACAGTGCGAGGAAGGATAGCAGGCAGGCAGGCAGGCAGGCATCCCGGGGTTGACGGCGTTTCCAAATATATACATATAAAATATGCATACATGAACACATGTATATTTTGTTGTTATAACGACTCTCTTATTCCCCGGTGGTGGTGAGGAAGGATTCTCTCCTTCCAGAGATCGATAGAAAGATATGCAAATCATTGTTTCCATTAGGCTAAAACTCAGTTTAGCTTCTTATCCTCTCTACCGTGCTAGCCTAATTGCTCCCTCCACCATTGCCAGGTTATTTGGAAGCACTGAGCTGATGGCCTCACACCCCGTTTGCCACAAATGCATTTATGAATACACACACACACACACACACACACACACACACACACACACAGAGAGAGAGAGAGAGAGAAACACACACAGAGAGAGAGAGAGAGAGAGAGAGAGAGAGAGAGACAGACACACACACACAGACAGACAGACAGACAGACAGACAGACAGACAGACAGACAGACACACACACACACACACATACACACCCCTTTCATCCTGGCTCTTCTTTCAACCCCTGCTGATGCAGTCTCCTACAAATTTAAGCAGAATGGTTTAGCTTTTGTCTTCCTCCCACTATACCGTATTAAAAATTTAAAAACCCCATCTCCCCCGTTTCATGCAAGGCATTACAGACGTTTTAATAGCACATTATTCAAAGTCTGTCTCTCCCCCCCCCTGATGTTTTGTCATCCCGTGAGCTACCTGTAGGCCAATCTTTAAAATAGGTAAAATTCCTTAACTGAGATGGATTGTGTAAGCATGTTTAAAATACTGGAGGTGGGGGGGAGAGATGGATGGTTTTCCATATGCACATTATGGGCCTCTGTGTGTGTTTGTGTGTGTGTGTGGGTGTCTGGGGGGTTGTTTTGACTGCAACCAGTTTGCCATTGCATTGAAAAAGCAACACTTCCAGAGAGTAGGAATACAATGCTGTGAAAGTACCATGGTTTTCTTCTGTGTTGGATGTTCTTCATGTAGAAGGAAGGCTATGTAAGTTTTAAAAGCAAGGTTACTAATAGATGTACTATTGTAAATTGTGAATGTCAGCCTGGGCTCCTACAAAAAGATGAGAAGCGCACATGGAGGGAGTAAAGGGGAAATGTCCATTTTTCTTTAAATTGTTAAAGATAATCTTTTCACTGTTTAAAACATAATTCATCCCTTTGGAAAGGAGAACTTATGTGGAAAATGTAGCTAAATGCATAGGTGAAATGAGCAATGCTTTGATATTTTAGAACTAGTGAATACAAAATACATATTGATATTTCAGTCTGAAAAGGCATGCATTTTAGTGGACAGATGATCAGGTAGATCATTTAAAATCAGTAGGTAATTGTACTCATATCTGCAAAACAAAAAGGCCACAGGAAAAGTTGGTGTACAGTTTATGTCAGCATTATTGCAAAATCTTCTTTCCCTCTCCCAGGGAAAGTATAATATAGCATATAATGTGTTTTCTTAAGATTGTATACAAAAAAGTACATATTTGAATAATGGAATATACAGTTTGGTATTTCCTTATATTTTTCTATGGCATATATACTTTATGGGTAAAGATGTTTGGTTGTTGGCCTTTCTCGATGAAACACTGAGAATCATATTACCTCAGGGTAGTAAACTAACAGATCCTTTAGCTTGTTCCATAGGCCTAATTTCCTACACATCCTTTTCCCAAAGCCCATAGCTTGTAATGATAATAGAAAACATCCTATCAAGAAACAAGCTCCTGCTTGGAACCTCTGCTTATATGTGTCTGTGAAGGAACTGCAAAAGGACAGAAAGAGGCTAACTGGCATTAAAATGACAAATGTTAACATGGCTTGAATGATTGGCCAGGGTAACACTGTAGGCGCTTATCTGTTCCAACATGTCCACAAATTTATCTTTAATTTTTAATCTAAAAGGAGGATAGGTAAAAATGAAATATGAATATGGAATGCTTTTGAGAAAGTTGAAATGAATTAAAATGGATGTTGGATTTATGAGGAGATCTATCTTTTCCAGAACGACACAGCACAGATATTTGTGCCTTTGGGAGAAGACATGTAAAGAATTTGTCTTCAGCACTTTAGGTAGTGGATAGCTCCCTATCACTAAAATGTATGGAATTGGACAAAGTCTGTACTAAGGTTTTGTTAGCTCAGTGGCTAAAAGCCCCTATTAGCATCCTCTCCCTTCAGTTCACTTTCTTTAGGACTTTTCTTTCAGTTTCAGCACCATGACACTGAACAGCAGCCTGTGCTCTTACAGCCAATCTCCTGTCTCTGTTGCTCCTTGGAGCAAACTAACGGAGCTATTTGTATATCTCCCTGATTAATTGAACAAACAGGCTGTTTGCAAACAAAGGAAGAAGCTTTCCATTTAATTTGCTGAAGTTACCAGTAATTCTGTGGATTATTTTCTTTACAGGCATGGAGGAGCAGGAAAACAGATGAAGAGAACCTGTCTGGAACCGTGAGAGCCCAGGAATCACTAGTCAGCCTGTTTCAGTCTTTTTAAAGATAAGCAATGCCTGCAGGCATGAATAAACATGGATCTCGATCTACTACCTCTTTGCCACCGGATCCCATGGAGATTGTCAGGAGCAAAGCTTGTTCCAGAAGGGTCAAGCTTAATGTGGGAGGCTTGGCACATGAGGTTTTATGGCGAACCTTGGACAGGTTACCACGGACAAGATTGGGTAAACTCAGAGATTGCAATACTCATGAATCCCTGATGGATATATGTGATGACTATAACTTGGAGGAGAATGAATATTTCTTTGATAGGCACCCTGGGGCATTTACTTCTATCTTGAACTTTTACCGCACGGGCAAGTTGCACATGATGGAGGAAATGTGCGCCTTGTCCTTCAGCCAAGAACTGGACTATTGGGGAATTGATGAAATTTATCTAGAGTCTTGTTGCCAGGCAAGGTACCACCAGAAAAAGGAACAGATGAATGAGGAGCTCAAGAGAGAAGCAGAAACCATGCGTGAAAGGGAAGGAGAGGAATTTGATAACACTTGCTGTGCAGAGAAGAGAAAAAAACTCTGGGACCTTTTGGAGAAGCCCAATTCTTCTGTAGCAGCCAAGGTAATATCCAATCTATCCATTTTTGATCTGTGATAGATAGGGCTAGAAAGATGGCACTTCACATTTTCAATTGTACCTTCCTGGTGATTGCCCCTGGCTATTTTTGATGTACAAAGAGATAAGAAAAACTCAGTGATGGTTTAGTTCTTTAAAGTGCTTATGTTTTTCAGTTTGGCAGGGAATTATGTTTTGCAATTATTTTTAATAGAGGTTTCTTTGCAACATTTATACAGTAGAAATAGGATTGATATTGCCTTCTTTTAGAAGGTTTGTTCAGAATCCCAGTCTAACCTTGGAATTATGTGAGATCTCTCATCTATATAGTAACCAGATTTAATCCTACTTAGCTTTTAGAGTCAATCAATGTCATCTAGGTAGCAATGAAGTGAAGTTGTTGAAACAAAGGCAAAAAATTCCCTATGAACATGTCCACTTATGTGAAAATGTGACATAATCTCTGTTTGATTAGAACATTGTTGTTATATTTCCTTTCATTACCGTACTTAGGAGGATGAGGGATTAAAGCAATTTTCATATTCAATTTTCATCTTGGCAATCTATAAACCTTGTTTTGTTTCCCAATAGATTTCCAATAGATACCTTTTTCTAATTCTAAAGCCCCCACTCCCTTCTAATACATTTGTGCAGGTTTTGATGATTTAATTGTAGAGGAAGTCAGAAACCTCTAAGAATTCCAAGCTGCCTCTTACTATGGCTGGGTGTAGTTTGAAGATGATTTTGAAAAGGTGCTGTAAATAGATAGATCCTTCCGTATCAGCCTGAAAAAAAGATGCCACTATTTTAAGGAGTTTCCTTAGAGTAATTGACTGCATCATTGGAAGCCCTTTGAGACAGGCCAGGTCAGAAAACAGACACCCCATTGATTACAGGAATTTGACTTTATTGTTGTACACTATAATAACAGAATCTTGAAAACCTGCCAATTTACCTTTGCTCCCTCTTATACCAAACAGAATCAAAGCAGGGTTGTTTTGAATTTCTTCCTCACGTTCTCTCCTTCCTCAGAATTAAGTTGTCATGTATTTTCTCTTAATGGTTATCCTAAGGACTCTTGTATTCCTATATCAAGGTTATCTCTGCATTATACCCAGTTGACATGGTCGAGAATTCAGTTAGGACTATGCTTACTTTGAAAGTGATTTAAAGAAGTACTTCAGAGTTTGCACAAGCATTCCATCTCTCTACGGCAGTGGTTCTCAACCTCCCTAATGCCGCGACCCCCCGTGACCCCCGCCCCGCCGCCGCGACCCCTGCCCCCCTGCATGCGATGAGGTGACAAAGGGGGTGTGGCACCAGGGGTGAAATGCTCCCGGTTTGGGCGTGCCTGCGGGTCGCCAGACAGCTGGTAGCGACGGAAGCGGGAGACTCCGCCCGGACGCCACCATTTGGGTTCTTTTACCCTCTGCGCATGCGCAAAGCGTTCTGCGCATGCGCAGAGGGTAAAAGAACCCAAATGGCGTCCGGGCGAAGTCTCCCGCTTCCGTCGCTACTGGCTGTCCGGCGACCCGCAGGCATGGCCGAACAGGGAGCATTTCACCCCTGCTGACGGTGGCACCAAGATGGCATGCACGGCGACCCCTGTGAAAGGGTCGTTCGACCCCCCAAAGGGTTCACGACCCACAAGTTGAGAACCGCTGCTCTACGGTATTGCTAATTAAAGCAGCCACAGCTTTTTTGGTTGGGGGGGGGGGTTTACATGAGCCTTAAAAAATGCCACAGCTATAAAAGGTCAAATCATTAAAACAACTTGATTTTTTCATTACTTAACATGGAAGCCTGGAGAAAGACATGACTGTTTCAATGAATACCAAAAAAAGGCCTCAAATACTTCTTCCAAACAGGTTTTCAAGGGTGCATTGTCCTACCCCCTTATACAGATTGCATTGAGGCCACCAGGCACATTTCCCTCATAGATACTCCTGGCTATTATCTCAATTTTTGAATCCAAATTAAAAAATAATAATTTTTATCTTGAGGTTCCACTTGGTAGAAAGCTGGCCTAGCTGGTCTTTTGGCTGAGGAATGAACTGTTGAAGACCTGGAGTTCCATTTGTGGCCTAGCTGCTTCACAGTCTAAGTGAAAGCACAACAAAAAACGGATAGTACAGGTGGCCACAAGAAGAAGACATGACATTCATTGAGGATGGCTTTTAGCACAGCTCTTACTTTTCCTGTAAATTATCCCAAGTTCCACCCTTGGCATCTGTGTTTTAAAAAGAAATTGGGCAACAGTGAGGCAGGTTGTGGCTAAACAACTTGAAAATCCTATGTCAAGCATAGACTAGAGGTGCATCTTTTAACCTTAGAAGATCAGATGGCCAACAGAGCCTTGGGGTACACTTCCAGAATCTTCCATAAGTTGTTGCCAAATTATGAGGAAGGGGAAAGCTATTTAGTACATGATCCTGTTACTGTACTTGCATTTAACTAATTGCTAATTGTAATTAATTAACTAATTACATTATATGAAATTGAGTGGAATTAAGTCCAATGTTATATTTGTCCTAGCTTGGCTTACTCTTTGGATTATGATTCTATTAAATGTCAGTGGCAGCCCTTGGCTTGAAAAGGATGTGCACTTCCGATTGGAGAATATAAAAAAAAAAATCCGGTCAACTTTAATGCAAAGCAATGGTCCTATAAATACAGCAGCATTTTTTTTTCTTTTAATGTTCCTGTAATCCCTTGCATCGGAGTGGAGTCAGGGCGACTGAGCATTTACTGGCTGGATGCCCTTCCTGACCCCTGTGCGGAGTTCACAGCAGATATTTTCCTCTTTGCACCCAGAGAGAGTACCCAGCAGCAATTAATTCGTTGAATTCCAAATGTCCTTAGTAAGGACCCTTACCTTTCCCTGATTTTATAGATTTTCATGATGTGTAATAATTTCTAAATCATTTCTAAAGTGTAGTGGAGTTGAGCAGACCTGGAGATGTGTAGCTTTGTTCAAGCCCTCAAAGATCTGTATACACATACAATTCTGCCAAGTTAGAACTTCCAATAACAACTTTTTATATCCCATCCTGAGGAACTTAAACCCAATATTCATGCAAACTACATCATTTCTAAAAGGATACCAGTTTATATAAATCTTCTTTTCTGTTAAGAATACCTAGAAACAATAATTCAATCCTCTCTCTCTCTCTGGTGTCTGAGATAGAAATATTAATTTACACCTCCTTTATATATGTAAATACAGAACATATGTATCAAAGGATACTGCAATTATCTGTATTGGTACCTCTCAGCAAAATGCAATCTGAAAAGCCATATTTTACATTCATTTACTTATTCTTTCTTCCATGGAGAAGGGGGGGTACATGCTGGAAAGATTAATGCTAAAAAAAATCACTATCCTACTTGGCAGCTAATTAAATATTTCATGCTGCTATAGAAGCTACATGTTACCACTAGCAACAGCATGCCTGCAAAGAAACTGGGCACAAATATGGAGACTAATACCGGCAACATGTAATTATTAAAATTGGCAAGTATTAAGATGGTCAAATATCAGGCTCTTGTAGAAAAGCAAGGATTTTGAAATAGACTTCAGGGTAATCCAGGAGATTCTTGGAAGCTTATCAAGTATCACTCTAAGGCTGAATTTGCACAACCCATTAGGCTAAGCATTAGATGTGCTGTGGTTCTGCATTTACTTATTTCATGTATTTAGCAGTGTTTGTAACCTGTCCAATTCTGGAGGTCTCTGGTGGCACACTGCAAAATAAAGAGAATAGAAATGTGTAATTATAAAACCCCAAAATTAAATGTAGATGAACACCCCCATTCAAAACTACGAAGGGCCATGGCTGCACTGATATAATACAGCGTGACTTGCTTATAGAATATTAACAAGGTGGGAGTTGCATGTAAACTGGGGTTGCCACAAAGAAGACCCATACTCCACAAACCTGATAGGTAGGGTCTTTCAACAGTATCTTTCTAGATGACCACCAGACCAACTAACAGTTTCTGTTCTGGCAGAGCATGTTGTACAATCAGGCCACTATCTATTTTTTTTTTGATTGGGTATTGACATGTCATGTAAAGATTGCAGGTGTTCAGTTAACCTACCAGGTTTAGGATTTAACATGCGATCTCATCATTGTGGAGAAAATTTATGTATTCACTGAGAGTTGGAAATAGCTTGATGGCACATAATTAATCAATTCATCAAGGAACTCTGTCTCAGTTTCCAATGATAGAAGCAAAGAAACTTTTTTTCCTGGCTGGATTCCCACAGTGTGCTTAACTAGGTCAGTGACAGACCTGGCAGGGGAGAGAAAGCGTCAACTTAAGGGTTACCTGACTCCAGACTGACTCTGGAGATGAGCAAGGTGGGAAATCTGGCCAAACAACACTAAAACATACACAAAACGTAACTGGAAAAAGATTCTGTTCTCCCTTGGGCCAAGGCTTGGGAGGACAGAGAGTGCTTTATGGCTTTCCAGGATTCCAGCGGGACTCATATAGAGGGTTCGTATGTATATATGTGTTTATTTTTGTCTTAACATGTTGTCCAAACAGAGCTCATTTGGTGGGTTAATGATTTGGCGTGTTGTACTAATATATTGCACTGCTTAAGTTAAGCATGATGTGCTAATGTGGCTATAGTCTCAACCTGTTAGGTGAGGATTGGTAATGCTGAAGGTCAAAGCATTCCAGGGTGTCAGATAGAAGGTTACCCAGGTACATCTATGAAAGGTGAAGTGGAAGACTCTTCCACTCTGAATTTTTCTTGTTTTCCACATAACTGCCTGCTCATCACTATCTCCACTCCTTTCCATGGTGCATCACGAGAGATGTGATCTAGGGATCCCGCTGAGTTAAGAGATGATGGTGATGAGATCCAAGCAGATTTGGATGCCTTGGGAATGCCATGGGAAGAACAGCATGCATCCCAGAGGCAGGATTTGACCGTGTTACTTAAAAGGCCTTTGGCCAGACCGATGAGTTCAGTGTTTTCTGTAGAGTGAAAGCTGGAAAACCAACGCAAGCCAAAAAATAGGTCTGAAAGTTGAACTGGTTCTCTCCGTCTCTACCAATGGAGTCTCCTTGAAATACATTTCAGTACATTCATGTGAAAAGCCTACAAAGCATTTTGGGAACTGAGATTCTTTGACTTGACGGGACAATATTGAAAGAAAGAGTTGTTTTTCTTTGCTTAAAGTTCTGGAGGTCATGTCAAAGATTTAGGGGTCTTTGGTGTGCATTAGGAAAACAAATGTTGTCATTTTTATTTTGCACTGTAGCTGGGTAGAAACTGCCGTTGCTTCTATTTCATGTGGCATTGCACTGCATCTGAATAATAAGATCTTCTCTGACATAGTATCAAAATCCATTAGAAGCTCCTTACATTGTATTGATTTACTGTATATGAGGATGATCATCCTTGCCAAAAATGTCTTTTGTGATTTATACATTATATCCAGGTTTGTCTTTAGGAACAAACAATCCAGCACAAATGCATTTAGCAATTGAAGACATACATATCAATATCATCATTCATCATTATTTTAACCATTGTCTATCCAGTGCAGGATGAAGGTCTTTTCCGCATGTTTCCAACCAATACGGTCCTGAGCTTTCTTTTGCCAATTGGGCCCACAATACTTGCTGAAGTCATCGATCCATCTTGTTTTAGGTCTCTTTCATGGATGCTTTTTATCAAGTGGGATCCATTCTATGACTACCTTGGTTCACCTGCCATCAGTTCTTCTTGCTATGTGACCAGCCCATTTCCTTCTATGATCGGGGCTTGTCAAGTTGAAGGGGCTTGTGTGGGTAAATGAAATTGTGGGCTATGTTGTCGGACATGTATATGTCCAGAAGGGTCTCCCAAGGTGAACAGGCCATGATGGATACCCCAAACTAACACCAATCACATCTGCACATCTGCCAACCTGTATTGGACCAGTGTGGTAGATTATGATCTATATTCATTCCACATATCAATATAATATAATTATTCTTTAATTTATATATTTGCTATCCCGCTTTTCATCATTTAAATTGTCCCAACCTAGGTATGTTTAGAAATGTTTGCAGTAAAGAGTTGGAAAAGATGTAGTTCCAAAGCACTTCTATGGAAATGTTTAAAAATGTTTTCATGAGTACAAAAACAGAGTGGATCAGATCAGTGAGCATGTGTGAAAGCAGTATGGACCAGCAAAATGTTCTCTCGTCCAAGTAAACCAAACAATGCAGATACAGTTGTGAAATGTTTATATGTTTCAGGAAAACAAAGTCTTAGCTTCTTACATTTTAGCAAAGTCCAATGTACTGTAGTTCTTCTGAACAATTAGGAAACAAACGATTGTTCACTCACAGTTCCTATCCATCTTTGCTGTCTTTCCTTGATATTTAATGAGGAAGAGGAAAAGGAAATATTGAATTATTTTCCAGATGGTTTAAATGGATCATTTGTTCCTTCACATACACTAAACATACTGTTATTAAAATCAGAGATTAAAAAAAAAGCTAAAGGAGAATAGCAGGGGTGCCATTAATCATTTCAAGGAAAATTAAATGCTTGATTTCAATGGGGAATTAAGCTTTAGTTTATTTCTTTTTCTCATTGAGCAAAATGAGACTTTGCTGTGCCTAAACTTTGGCATACATTAAAATTATGTAGCACAATAATGCTACATAACAATTATGAGAACTTTCCAAGCTGATTAACTTGTAATTAAAGAAAGATGGGAAATGTGTTTGGTTCACATTTTAATGTGACCTTACTTAATTTCATATTCTTGAACAAACATGACAAACACAAATATTCAAATATTACTTTTCATACTGCCTAATGTTCCAATGCTGATTCTCCCTGGAGAAGATAAAAACAAGAAATGCATTTATTAGGGAAAAAACATACAGAAAATTGTGTACATTTCCAAAACAACATCCAAAAATGCACTTTAGTGAAGAAAATGACTTGCAAAAAGTACATGTATTAGACAAAAGTACTTACAAAACATGTGTATTAGAAGAAAAAAGCATAAATAGCTGCAAATTATTTCATGCACTTATCTTTTTTTCTCTATCTCTCCCCTTCCCTCAGTTTGCTCTGTTAATTGAAGCAAATGCAGAAGCCTCTAAATCTGAACTCAGAACCAATCCTAGGGAAGAAAGGAGTATTTAATATTTTACCCAAGCTATGTTCTAAATTTAAAGACTCTTGCTATTAGTTCCTGTAGGTAAGTAAGAGGAATGTATGGGGGGGGGAGAAACCCTACTAGCATTAACATTAGAAGATATTTAACATGAGGAAATATCAGAATGAGGAAGGATTAAAAAGGAGGGGGAGTGGGAGTGGAAGGAAGAGGAGGAAAAGGAGAGGAGGAAGAAGAAGGGAGGAAGAGAAGGAAGAAGAGGAGTTATGTAGCATGTATGGTTTGTCCTTATCAAAGAGTTCCTCTCCTACAAAGAGGAGGCTCTGCATAGTCGTTATGAGTGAAGCAGCTGCACTTGATTATTATAATTTAGTGACTGCAATCTGCACACATTTCAAGTCCATCCCATCCCATTGTAGGCAACTTACTTCATAAATATCATCCATTGTGTTGAGTAGGTGGTATTGTTTTACAGAGCAAAGACTTTCTTTCCTTCTCTTTCCTTGATCTCGCTCTCTCTTGCACATTTTGTAAATTTTCTTTTGGTCTTTTTTTATTGTCAGCAAAGCATGTTATTCTTCTGAGAAACTTCGGTTATTGACTGATTATGGGGAGAAATTCAGGATTTTGGTGGGGGCAGGAGAGGGAATTGTCCAAATTTAGCAGGGCATTCAGATATATGGATTATGAATCCATTATAACTGCTTTCCTGACCTTTTGACTCCATACATCTATGATCTCTTCCAGTTATCAGATAAACAAATCCATATCTAATTGTAGCCCACTACTTTTATATGCATTTCTTCTTTCTTCTAGGGTGTTGTTGTTGTTTTTTTTGCTATTTTAAGAATAATTTCGAACGGTATAACATACCTTCTAAATTCCACTGCATGTCCTTCATGCATACTTGAGAACAGTTCTGCTCACTGCAAGCACAGGAATCCTTTGAGAGAAGGCATGTTCCAGCGCCTTATTCATTTAAGAAATTAAATTTAGCTTGAATGCTTTGGAATTATTACTGCTCAGAGTCTAATCATTCATTCTGAGAAAAGGTGCTGCAATGAATAAAGGCTTCCCTATTACAAACAGTATTGTAGAATACAAATCACTTGATTGCATTCCAATTCAATATCAGATCCATTTAATATGTTTCTTATATATAATCGGTTAAGTTTCAGTGTGTAGCTTAGAAATGGGCTTCTTGCTGGTTTAACAACTTCTAACATTCCTCAACGCTGATTTGCTGGAGTGGCTTGGCTGTGTGATACCACAATATATAAAAGGCTTCCTCAGCTCTGAGCAACTGGACCGCACACTGGATGACAATATCACAATAAAGCCAGCATCAGATTATCTCCAGACTGGAAATTGCACGTTTCTCAATACTGAATATTGAACCTCCAAATGTTTATGTCTCATTATCCTAGGCTTTCAAAAACTATTTTGATGAGTGACAAAATCTCAGCGAATCCCAACCGTCATACCATACGTATAGTGTGGAGCGGACTGGGCATGTTCCCAAGGATATCTGGCAAACCTGGATAGCTTTGATTCATAATTGCATCCTGCCACAATGGCCATTGTCACACAGTTAAAAGCTGTGAATGTGAAAATTGCAGGGATGGAGAAAGTCAGAACCCAGTGACTCATGTCGCAAATACTAGGGTGCATTCGAAGAAGTTCCATTTCTTTCTGAAGAACCAAATTTCATTTCTCTTTATTAATTGGTCTTCGTTGGGAAACAAAATAGATTAATCCTATCGAGTTCAGTTCAGCAGAGAGGTTTGCACAATAATTGAAGTGTAAGCACTGGCAGTGTCAATTTGTTTGGCAGTGGTCCTTAGTCTTCAAAGCTAATTAACATGCCTTCATGTTTTGTCTTAGGAATTGCTTAATGCTTAATGCTACCAGCGATTAGTTTCTTTAGACTGAAGAGGGTGGGTTTACAAAACCTAATATATTTCTTTGAAATGATTCCTGCTACTTTTAGAAAAGGAGGGGGAATTTATTGGAATATGAATTGATCCAATGTAAGTTTTCAACTAATACAAAAATGTGAAGACAATTATATGGTGTAATCCAAGCAATTCCAAGTTTTGTAATTCAGTGCAGAATTGAATAGTGCATATATAAAGAGAAAATGTGTTTAAAGCATTAACCTTATGAAAAACAAGTTTAAAATTAATACTTGTTAAATGCACTCAAAATATATAACAGAAAGTTGTGCATAAGGAAAATGCATGCGCAGAAGCAAAATCCAAGATGGCGGCGCCCACAGTTGCTGCCGGTTCGCTCAGGATTGCGCCGTGCGCGCACGCACCCACAGCAATAAAAAAATAGCTTCTGCACATGCGCAGAAGCAAAAATTAGCTTCTGCGCATGCGCAGAAGCAAAATCCAAGATGGCGGCGCTCACGGAGACACCGACAGAACCGGTTCCATGACATCATCGCCAAGTTACTAACCGGTAAGAACCCACCTCTGGATGACTGTTAACTACTTTTATAAGGTGAATAAGAAGTTGCAGATACAATGGACCATATTTATTTATTTATTAGTTTTATTATTTTTATAAATAACTCAAGTAAAGCTGTGTTTTGCAATTGACTGCTGGTGATTTCGTCAATGCAGATGGTGTGCAAGTAATGTTCTTTGCATATTCATGATAGGTAAATCTTTTTTTTCCAATAGTCCTTCAACTGCTGGCCCTGGGTCCTGTAGCTCATTTGTCACCAGATGTCCAAGAACTACAACAACTAGTGTGATCCTTGAAACATGTCCAGTGTGATTGAACCTTTGGCATAGGTCTCATCTTGTTCAAAACACACAAGCCCCACAAACCAAAGTAATAAAGGCAGGATACAAAAATAAATAAAAATTTAGCCTAGAGTAGAACTATTATCCAGTAACCTATTTTTTAATCTGCAATGTCAAGCAAAATGTCCGTGTGATTTCCTGGAATTCATTCAATACAGACAGGGAAACAAAGTGACTGAACAGATCAGGTGGTTATGTGAAATACTGTAATATTGTGAAAAGACAATAGCTATGCTTTTACAAAAGCTTAGTAAAGTCTACCAGATTTATTCTTATAAAAAAGCTGCCCTCTGGCCCTGATCCAAAAGATGAGGGATCACACACACCCAGTTCTGAGCCGAGGTGGCGCAGTGGTTAGAGTGCAACACTGCAGGCTACTTCAGCTGACTGCTAGCTGCAGTTCGGCAGTTCAAATCTCACCGGCTCAAGGTTGACTCAGCCTTCCATCCTTCCGAGGTGGGTAAAATGAGGACCCAGATTGTTGGGGGCAATATGCTGCCTCTGTGAACCGCTTAGAGAGGGCTGTAAAGCACTGTAAAGCGGTATATAAGTCTAAGTGCTATTGCTATTGCTATTGCTATTCTGAAAACCTGAATATATTAAAAATGCACTCCCTAAGAACAAAATCTCAATCCCTGCTTTAAAGTTAGTGGAGCTCTTCTCCATATATTTATCTCCATATATTTATCTTTGTGTCATATATTATATGACACAAAGCGAGAGTTTTCTTTGCTATGACACCTGAGACAAATGAAATAAATGCTAAATCATTTCTTTTTCATTTGCTAATGCTTGATTTATTTTCCAAACTCAGCCTGTCTCAGTTGGATGTATTAAGTAGAGCTGTGCAGTTCTGGTGAAATTAGTTGGAAAAGTGCTTTGGGGAGAATAGGAGCATGAATGCAGCACCTGTATGCAACTATTTAAAGCAGTTGCATCTTTTCCCAGAGTCACATGGCTACCCTCCATAGTTGCCACATAATCCTGGGAAAAGAGGTGGCTGCTTTAAAGAGTTTATGATAGACATTACGATCGTATAGAATTTTATTTAGAGTGTTAGAGTATAGAAAAACAAACCAGAGCACGATCATTTTTAACCACTTCATTGGAATGTGTTCTACAAATTCACATGGCACAATATACATGGCAAAAAGGAAGAAGAGGGAAAGAAGGAATAATTTACTTTCTCAAGGAAAAAAACATGTTGATTAGTCCTGGCTATTCAGTTGTGATAAATAGATGTTCCCTTTCGTTTGTTTCCATTTATCAGCTTTAAATGGTGCCATGATGGTGATGGATTAGTCTGTATACTTCAGTTCTGTTATTTTCTTCTTCCCTTGGCTTCTGCTTTCTGGTAATAGAAGGAGACAGAGAATACAACAAAGAATGAAGGATGGAAATATCATAGCAAATACAAGTAGACATTTCATATCAGAAGTATGGTACTTCGTGTTCTTGTATGCTCTGCAATACCTTTTTGGAATCTAGATGATATCTATCTATCTATCTATCTATCTATCTATCTATCTATCTATCTATCTATCTAGTAGATATTGCTTTAAGATCTTTTTAGAATAAGTAAGACAATAAAAGGTTGTAAAGTGCTAGCATGAAATGTTTTTTTTTTTTTTTGGCTTTACCACCAAAATCTGAGCAGCAGCCCATTTGCAAATAGTTTGGGATTTCTTTGCATTAGCATCCACTAAGAAATGACAAAACCTCATTTCTTGCCCAACAGCTGCACACTATATTCAAACAGAATCCTATGTAGTGATGTATTTGGGTAATTTTAGATTCCGTGTGTAATGGTCTTACAGGGTGCATTTTCAGTAAAAGGCCACATGTGTTAATTGCTTAAGCTGAGAAATATGCTACTCTCATTCCACTTCTTCCCACTTTTCTCATCAGTTCACATTTTAGGTTAGAAGAAAAACAAGTTAAAAAAATGTTCCTACTATAATTAAAATTGCATTCTGACCATGTACACTTTTCACATATAACATCATTCTATCACGAGTACAAGAATCAAGTAAATTTTGTTTTTGACTGCTAGGATGCTACACGTTTCCTTGAGGAGCAACATCATTTGTTCTAGTAAAAAAATAGCATCTTTTGCAAATGTTAGCAACATCTGTGGGCATTTGTTGCCACATACACACTTAACGCACTCAGTCTGAAAATGTATTTTTATAATACGAAGAAACAAAGACTGATGCTCGGGGTCATTTTAGGGGGTGGGCAATAGGGCAATTGTTGGGGTTCCAAAAAAAATCTCCCTATCTAAATATGGACCTAAATATGATCAGGTGGATCAATAATTCTTATTCAATGCAGCAAAATTTAAAAGTTAGAATATAATTCAAAAGGTATTTTTGGTATTTTGAGCCTCTTGTCCATTTGTACACATGGAACCAGTGATTTAAGTAGAGGAAAACCTATAATAACATAGGAGGTATTGAAAAGAAAACGGGAAGGTGGCCCAAATGAATTATTGTGTACCCCAAATTTTCAGAGTCATACAAAAGTCTTGAATGCTACACCATATGAGCCAAGCTCTCACTGCTAAATGCTTGCTGTTTTCCTATTATCTGCAGTTCTCCTAGAGATGCCTTTGGTCCTTCTTGGGATGTGCGTCAAGCCTCTGTCCCAGCCCCATTGCGCCACTGTCTGTACGTGCTATCAATTGGATTAAATGTACTTTACTGAAATTACTGTCATATTTTTAAATGGAAAATCCTAGGCAATAGCAAAGTACACAAAATATCCTCAAGAGAAAGGCTAGCAACAAGAAACTTTGCCTAAAAATAGCAGCCTGTTCATTGGGAATATTTTCTATTAGGTCTTTATGGTTGCTTTCAATTTAATGGGTTTTTTTTAAAAAAAAATCATATCTTCTTATCATGACACAATCGCAGTAACATTGTAATTAACTTGGAGGCATGAGTGAAAGATGAAATCTAGGTTTCATTATGATCCAGGAAATGCAGTTATTGCTAATGGAAGGAAGAAAAAAATTGAATTGACACTAGACCATATGCCAACACTTCCTCCTTTAAAAAAACAAACAAACAAACCAAGGAAATTATCTGCCAGCAAAATAGTTTCTGTGGGGCGGAGTGATCTTTAAGTCTGAAACATAATCTTGCCTTTCTCTAAAGCCAACTGGATTAAAGGACACCAGGATTTATCTATACCTGCATCAGTTTTGTTGTTCATCAATTTCAAGTTGCTTCTATTTATATTTTATTCATTTGTGCCTTTGAGTCAATGTTGATTCCTGGTGATTGCCTGAACTCATTTTTGCAGTATTCTTGGCAAGATTTCAGAAATGGTTTGCCATTGCTGTCTTGTTCCTAGAGCTGACAGGGAATGACTGGCTCAAAGTCACTCAACTTAGGCTTTGTGCCTAAGGTGAGACTAGTGCTCACGGCCTCCCACTTTTTTGCCTGGTGCCTTAACCACCACACCAACCTGGTTTTGTACTATTTATATTCGACTTGGCTAATCCTGATGCTTCAAGACATTTTCAAGTTTATTGGGTTGAATGGGACAAATAGCTCAATAGAACTGTCAAAACAGTGGTCATCCAGTCTGGGATTCCTCTCATAACATTTACTTGCACTTAATAGGTCAAATAAAGGTCTACTTAAGAAACCATCGAATAAGTCAAGCTAAGCAAGATCATTAAGGCAAAGATCTTGTAAGAATGAGGAAAAGTAAAGTGAATGCTACATCCCAGTTTTAAGTCTTTGGGAGGCAAGGTTGCAAAGTAGCTGGTTTCAGAGATATAAAAACTCAATTTCCGTATTGGGTTGTTTCCGAGGGAAATTTTTTTTCTAAAGATCTTAAGCCGCCAACCCAGTTCATGCAAATTAGCTTTGCTCAGGATGCAGGCCTGTACCAGAGCCACAGCAACATATAGAAAGATTAAAAGTATACTTCCAGGTTGTGTGAAACAGCTCTATAGAGGCAACAGTCTACTTCATTGCTTCTATGTGAACCTGAGAATGAAGTGCCAGGCTATTGAGACCTTTTTTTAAAATTTGTAGGTTTAGTAGTTTCTGAGGCCTCCAGGGTCATTGTCCTCTTCTGAGAATGTGCTGTCAGTGGGAGTCCTGGCAGGGGCAGAGTTCTCCAGAGAGTCTCAGAGCTGAGAGTGTCCCCAAGGGCAATTATGTCTCTTCTTCCCTCTTCTTTGCTTACCCCTATCTCTCTCATTCATACAAGCAAAGGTAAAGAATGAGGCCTGGGAGGTTACCAGTGGTGGGATTCAGCCAGTTCAGGCCGGTTTGGGCGAACCGGTAGTTAAATTGCTGGCTGGCCCCTCCCCTCCCTGCCCCTTCCAGGAGTCCCCACGCACTCCATTTTGGCTCCCAGATAAGTGCAGGGAGGCCTACTAGGCTCAAAACGGGGCGTGGGGGATGTGGTGCCCCCCCCGCAGCCCATTTTTGCTCCCAGGAGGCTTCAGGAGGCCTCTTACACCCAAAATGGGGCACGGGAGGTGCGCCCCCCCGCGGCCGTTTTCACTCCCAGGAGGCCGCAGGAGGCCAAGTGCTGCCTGTCACACACCCTGGCCACGCCCACCATGGCCACCCAGCTGGTCATTAGGGCAGAGAACCAGTTGTTAAATTATTTAAATCCCACCCCTGGAGGTTACCATATCTGAACTACACAAATAAAACTCCTAATTCTTGTTGCAGTCTAGTAGTTCTCTGGGCTTTTGTGCTCCAGTTCTAGTGTCTAGGAAAGATCAAATACCAGAGAAAAATGCAAAGCACAGCACAGAAGAAGAAAGTAGGGAAATGTGTATGGTCACCAGGAGGAAATCTGATCTAACCTAGAAGTACCATTGCTTATAGTCCCCCCAAAAGACTCAGCTTACCACAGACTCCTTCTATGCTGTATATTTCCCAAGAGGATTCTGATCTTAGCTGAGCATAGACAACTTCAGGTAGATAGCACCACTGCTTTATAGTGCAGCAGCCCAGAAAAATCATACACCAGTTTATTGGTTTTGTACTTCTTTTCCTTTCCTTTCTCCAAGAAGTACTACTACTACTATAGACCAATATGGCAAAATGTCATACACATTAGTACTACAGTGGTAAAACACTGCAGTAGAGAATTGGGCCAGAGTAAATTGATTCTGGATGAAGGAATCCAGACTCGGATATTCTATAATCCAGGAAATTGCACAGCAAATAGTTCTCAATAACATGAGAAAAGGAGCCAAGCTCCATGATTTGAAAGAACGAGTGGGAGACTTGTATTGGAGTTCACATCCCATAATTTATAGCTCTGTGAATTATGGGAGAACATCTACTAGAACATCGCTCTAGTAGAGCTAAACTATATATGTTATTAAAAAACCACTGTTGGTATTTTCATGGATGTATATATCAATGGAGCTTTCTTGGCAGCACTACATAAATATTTTGTGACTGCTTTCTACTTGTCAATTTTTAGTTTTCTTGGCAACATTTTTCAGAACTGCTTTGCTATTGCCCTCTTCCTAGGGCTGAAAGAAGAGAGTGAGCGAGCTGACTTTAATCTACACACCTGCTATTCTAACTCAGTTCAACTGGATTAAGTATTTAATGGTCAGACACATTTACTATTACGGTTTATTTATTGCTACAAATTTTATGCTACTCTATTTATGGAGATTCTGAGTGGATTACAGAATGAATTTAATTTTAAAAAATAATTCAATACAGACAGGGGTGGGTTCCACTTACCTTCCCCACCGGTTCGCATTGCGATGTTTTGCGCGCGCGCGCTCCCTCCGACAATTTGGCTTCCGCACATGCTCAGTAGCTTCAATCAGCCCGAAACACAGCTGAGGAGCTGATCAGCTGTGCTTCGGGCGAAGGAATAAAGGTCAGTTTAAACGCGGGGGCGGGCGGGAGGGCCCTTTTTCAAGCGGAAAAACCTTCCACACAGTAAAAAAAATCACTAAAAATTCCCCAAAACAGATGGCGGCGCCCACGGACCGGCACCAACCGAATCGGATGCATGACATCACCAGTGGGTTGCTAACGGTTCGGGCGATCCAGTCCGAACCGGGAGGAACCCACCCCTGAATACAGAGTATGACACCATCTAGGGATAGCGTATCATTGTTCCCCAGATGTCTTTCCTAACAGCCATGTTTTTCACCAGCTGCCACCATTTGATGAGATGTGACTTACTACATTTGATTAGTGTATGACTGAATTGGCCATGCAAACTGTTTCTGTTAACCTGTAACTGGTTTTTTTTTTAATAGAATTAAATCTGAAATAGTGCCCTGTGCCTGTGAGAATCAGGCTTTAGATCATGTCAAAATTCAAGGAGGATTTATTGGGCTTATCATCAGTAGGCTGCCTCTACCTCTGAAAGGAATTTTGGATGAAGATCCATTGGGTTGATCTCAGTTGCTAAAAAAAGTTGTAGAAGAAATGGTGTAACTACTCATAATCTTGTCCCAAAGATGCTTTTTCAAAAGGCAACCGGACTTTGTTTTTCCAGTTCTTACTTCGTTGTTCCATTTGGTTCACAAACATCATAACTATATTTCTAAGAATCTTGGGTCATATGGCCATTCTTATTCTCCTCCCCCCCCCCCAGTTATGGTCTGATTAATCATTGCAGGTGCTGCAACATAAGATCCTCATCATGTACCTCTTTTTACTACTTAAATACCGATGTACTTAATGTTCCAAAGAGTCCTCTAAGTTTTCCTCTATCCTCTGTCTGTAGTTTATCCAGACACCATAAATATTACTGCCTCTGGAAAATATGACAGGGTAGCAATGTTGGCCTGAGTTTGGAAAATTCTCATTATCCACATATCCCAGGGGGATTTCAGACTGAAAAGCAACTTTGAACGTCCCAGCATTTATTTCACATTGGAAATGAAACAACGCTGGAATGAATGGCTCAAATGGGCTCAATCCTATAAGTTGCTGAGTTGGGAAACGAGAATCAAATCCAATATATTTAGTGGTTTTTGTTTTTGTTTTACTGAGCTGGTTCTGAAATGATTTTTTTAAGCCAAGAACAAATGTTACTCCTTCATAATTCTCTTGGACTACTGATCATATTCACTCATGCCCCAATGCTAATATGAAGTTCTGTTTTAAAGTACATTTTCCCATCATCTCTGAATTTCCATTACATCAGAGATCCTAATGCCATCAAGTTCTTACATAAGAGCATTCCCTGGGCTGTCTTCCAACATTGGTCATAGCGGCCTCTTTATCAAGTGCCTCTTTCTGGTCCTTCAAGTTCCCATAAACTCCAGATGATAATAAATTGGACATCGGCAGTGTAACATCAACAGAACCTTTTGTTGTTGGAAGTCTGAAATTGGTTTGTTTTTGTTTGGATTTTATGGGAAGGAATTAAGATGTTGAATGTGGCAATTGGTATCTTAATGATTAAGAAGAATGTACCTTTCATGCATGATATTAAAAGTTTCAGAATAATGAATACTGTGCTCAGGATTTGGGGTGGAGGTTGTGCTACTTTTTAGATTTTTTCTATGGCCCAACCCATTGTTCCAAGGTACAATTCTTAGCAGGTTATATAGTAGCCAGTGTAGCCTTTATTTCAAGATGACAGAATTTGTGCTTGATCTAGCAAAAAAAAATGGCAATAGCAATAGCAATAGCACTTAGACTTATATACCGCTTTACAGTGCTTTACAGCCCTCTCTAAGCGGTTCACAGAGTCAGCATATTGCCCCCAACAATCTGGGTCCTCATTTTACCCACCTCGGAAGGATGGAAGGCTAAGTCAACCTTGAGCCTGGTGAGATTTGAACTGCCGAACTGCAGCTAGCAGTCAGCTGAAGTAGCCTGCAGTACTGCACTCTAACCACTGCGCCACCTCGGCTCTATCCAATCAAAATGGAGCAACGTTCATTTTCAGTTTAATTAAATGTTTCTGGTTTAATAAATCAGTGGTAAACTAAGGACATTACACATAAAGTAGCTCACTGTTAGATACAGATTACATCTATTGTTAACTTTCCCACTAGAATAAAGGGGAATAATTTATTTTGGCTTGATTTGGCTTCATCCCTAGATGTCTAAGCCCAGCTAAAAAAAAGTTAAACTATCTAGAACATTGTTACATAGAAAAGAAAAATTAATGTTACTCTGTGTAAGGTGGATGGCCAATAAATTTTTCAAAGAAAGAAAAGAAAAGAAAAGAAAAGAAAAGAAAAGAAAAGAAAGAAAAGAAAAAAAGAAAAGAAAGAAAAGAAAAGAAAAGAAAAGAAGACAATATGGGAAGTGAACTCAAATTTGGCATTTCGAAACCAAAAAGTTTGTGTTGCATTTGGGCATGATGCAGGGGTGGGTTCTAACTTACCTCGCTGCCAGTTCGCTTCCTCCCATGCCGCGTGGGCGCGCCTCGGGGGGGGCGCACGCATGCGCAGTAAAAATAATAATAAAAACATTCAAAAATTTTTTAAAAAGCCGAAAACAAGATGGCGACGCATGCGCAGTGCCGGAAACTCGGCTTCTGCACATGCGCAGAAGAGAAAAAATTAAAATTTAAAAAAAAAAATTTAAAAAAAGTTGGCGGCGCCCACGGACCGGCACCTTTACTTTTTACTTTACTTTACTTTTATTTGCATTTCTATGCCGCCCAACTCCCAAGGCACTGACCGAACCGGATCAGTGACGTCATCGTGATGTCACCAGCGGGTCGCTACCGGTTCTGGCGAACCGGTCCGAACTGGTAGCAATCCACCTCTGGCATGATGAATTGCAGGTACAGGTAGTCCTTGATTTACGACCGCAACTGAGGCCAGAATTTCCATTGAGGACTACCTGTATATGCCTTGTCCACTTCCATCTACTTTACTTTGGAAAGCTTTTTGGAGCTGGGAATTCTCTCTTGCTTGAACTACCAAAGGTACCAAATCATTGTTGGCCCAATAAAGGAATTGTCACAATATGGATTTTTAAAATATAAATCTCATAACTAACTTGGGTTTTCTTGCTTTTTCTGTAAAATAATACTGAGTAATGTAGCACATGCTGCTGGCATTATGTCAGTGATAAATGTGTAGTTAAAATAGGTGAGATTAAGAAACCGCAACAATCAAGAGACCAGACACTTGATCATTTGACAGAAAAGCCTTTGTGTGTGTGTGGGGGGGGGGGAAGGTTAAATAAAAATAATATTAGGAGATTGAAGCCTGACAATTGAATATTAATATTAGATATGTAAACTTCCCATGTGAAATTTTGGAATGCAAAAAAGAGAAGCCATTTGGAAATCATTTCCCAGCACATGATTATCTTGTTTCAAATGTTTTTAGCATCCAAGTCTTCAATTATAATTCAAGGTGACCTTGGCCAACCTCCTTGCCGTGAGGATATATTTTTGGTAGCTGAGCAGCATTTGAGAAGATTTTTTTCAGTCACAGATTTTACTCTTCTGAATAAAAACTATGCTCCTTTCTATCTGTATTTACAGAAATCTTTTTTTTTTAAAGTAATTGAAACCTAAAAATCTCCACAAAATGGAAATGAAACAAGATTGCTCCAACTTTTCTGGCTGGATTGGTAGAGAGAAAACAAGTGTGAGAATTTTCCTAAAGAAACAACACAGCTAATAGGACCCAGAGAGAGAAGGAGAGAAAGAAATAACTATAACTAGTCAATTATAATCAGTCAGCAACTGTTCACTGTAATCAATTGCGGAATATGGTTCTCTTCCCAAGAAGTCCAGCTGCCAATCTTTTTTTCTTACACAATTACAATGTTTAGTTATTGCACATATATGGGTCCTGTCTGGGTCAAATAACGCTTTTTGGATGAGTGGTTGCTGGTTGCTCTTAATCAGTTGTAGTTTTATTTCAATAAAACTTTTCCATAGTGTAACAATGGTTTAAAAACTCATCTTTTTATTTCAGCATTTAAGACTTGCTTTGGATTACGCCCATATGTGAAGTTATATTCTTGCAAACTAATGTAACTTATTCAATTACCATTATTTAAAAAAAATACACATTCAGTCATCTATGCATTTTTCTTGTTCTTTCATTTGAGTAAGAAGATACAGAAACAAAAAGGTTATTCCAGGAGAATCAGTAACAAACATTCAAAATCTTTATACTTGGCTAAATGCATTTATGGGGAGGAAGGTTGCTTTAAAATACTGATTTAGTTAAATAATTGCAAAAGGATCTGGATTTTATTTTCCATTTAGAGTGTATGGATTTGAAGAAATACCATACAAAATATGCAATTAATCTTCTATTACATATTTAGAAGCGAGTGCCACTGACTTCAATAGGATTTGCTTCCCAGTAAGGATGCAGGGAATTGAAGATGAAATGGGGTAAGCTGACCGTGGCTGGAAAAGTAACTGGCTAAATTGATGGATCGATTTAAGGAGATTGATGGCTTCAGTTCAGAGATTCAGTTGAACTACTGACTCCAATTGACTTTCTGATTTGGATTGATGGGTCAATTTTATTTTCAAATCAGTACAAATTTTCAAGTTGAATCAATCAGATTCTTTGATTGAAACTGTCAAATCAGATCAACTTTTTAACTGAGCTGATGATCCAAAGTTGAACCTATAATCTAGAGGGATGGCAAGTTTCCTTCATTAGATAGAATCAAGCAGAGGCTAGATAGCCACCTGTCTGTAATGCTTTAATGTGGATTCTTGCACTGAGTAGGGGATTGGACTCAGTGGCCTAAATTGCCTCTTCCAATATTATAACTCTAGAATAGATGGTTTCTACATCCCTATAACTCGGCCATCCATTTAAACCAAAATTAGGCATCCCGTATGATGGCTTAATATGTTACATGAAACAAAGCCCAAGAACAGCACAAACCAGTTCAGCCAAAGTTCAATTCTTTATTTGCTTACACCAGTCCTTCTCAAATAGTGGAGCGCGCCCCCCTGGTGGGGGCTCAGAGCGATGCCGGGGGGGGGCACGTGTAACCCCGGCCCAGCAAAGAAGCATGGAAGTTCCAGCCTATAAACCCCACAAGCGAAGTGGGTGGCGTGAACAAGACCGCTCGGCAGCAACAGGTTGCGCGGAGGAGGGGTGCCGGGGGTGGGGGATCCCATGCCCTCCCCTCGCCTGCCCTCCGTGCACGAAGATGAACTGCCGCCTGCCCTGAACTCCTCGCCGCTCCCGCGCTAATGCCCCGGTCCTGCTCAACCGCGCTTCTTTGCTGGGCGCCGCCGGTGCCCAGCAAAGAAGCGTGGTTGAGCGGGGCCAGGGCAGCGCAGCCTATTGTGCGGATGGGCCTCGTGGTGGTGGGCTTTGCTGCAAGCCGGCGTCTCTGTCCGACTTGGCTGCGGGCTTCGCGATGCGAAGTTCCAGCCCATCCGCCCCACAGCATGAACGAGACAATCGGCCGTGCCTCCTGCCTGGCCTTCCTCGCTGGGCGCTGCACCGGCAGATCCGCCCTTCCCAGCTCCATCCGCCACCACTTTCTGCGAACTTCCTGGGAGACGGCCAGAGCGAGGGGCGGGTGGGAGCACACATGGGCCTGGCTGGCGCTCGGCTTACCTTCCTGGCGAGGCTCGGAGATCACCCGGCATGCCCATCCGCCCGCCGGCTCTCCAGGCAGTGCCACTGTCTCCCTCCCTGCCAAGGCACCTGCCAGCCCCGGAGCCTGAGGCTGGCAGAGCTCCATAGGTGCGCGCCCCGAGGAAGGAAAGGAAAGGAGGAGAAAGGAAAGGAGGGGAAAGGAAAGGAAGGGAAGGGAAGGGAGGAAGAAAGAAAGAAAGAAAGAAAAAAGAGAGAGAGAAAGAAAGAGAAAGAAAGAAAGAGAAAGAAAGAAAAAAAGAAAAGGAAGGGGGAGACAGGGAGACAAGAAAGAAAGAAAGAAGGAAGGAAGGAAAGAAGGAAAGGAAAGAGAAGGAAAGGAAAATTATAACAATTTTATAGACAAATGATACTATTTACAGTCGCGGCGGAGAGTTGTGGGGCGCGAAATGTTTACTTCTTCCTAGGGGGGGCATAACAGAAAATAATTGAGAAGCACTGGCTTACACATAAGAGACAAAATCTTGCCAGACTAAACTCTTATTACTTTCAGTCTAATGGATATACCCTGGGAGATTCTAGGAAATGGATATCCTTACTCTCTTCCTCTGTCTCCTGTAGAACTCCAGTCTGTGCTGCCTCTTGTCTCCCTCCCTTTTTGGTATGTGCTCCCTCCTTCCTGGAAACTGCTGTTTCACTGTAGTCCATCACACCGGTTCCCACTCCATCGACACTGTCTTTCATCTGTAGATGGTAACTTTCTGTGTTCATAGCATTGTGATCCTTTGAGTTGAAATTACATATGCTGTCAGAGTGAAGCCCTAGGGCTGTGATGGCGAACCTATGGCATGCGTGCCGGAAGGAGCATGCAGAGCTATCTCTCCAGGCACGCCAACCATCATCCGTTGGTCTTCCAGGTTCTGGCGTGCACATGCGCGCCGGCCAGCTGGTCTTTGCATGTGTGGGAGCACCGGAAACCAGAAGACCAGGTGACCGGCGTGCATGCACACACCGGAAACTGGAAACTCGGCTTCCCGGCACACACATGCATGCCGGGGAGCTGCTGTTCCGGTTTCCGGCGCTCCCCCCTGCGCGTGCACTCCCATTTCAGCACTTGGTACCGAAAAGGTTCACCAACACTGCCCTAGGGTGACATCTGCTTGTACAGTAGCCAAGAGCTCCTTTCTAAATTTTCCTCCCTCATTTTTAGCTCTGTTTCTAATGACTACATAGACATGTCCAAGTAGTTTTATTGGCAGCAATATGAATGTGACTTTCCACTGCTTTCTTCTGAGAGGTTGCTGTGACTACACAGTGCTGTTTACAATTTTGGGATTTTCTGCTTCTTCCATCCAAATCTTAAACAGATCTAACAGATCTAATCCCACTTAGCTCTTCTGATATCCATCAAGCTTGGCAAGGTGCTGCCTCCTGCAGCAATGTCTATGAATAGATTGCAACAGACAGGAAGTCCTCAGGTTACAATGGCAATTGGGACTAGAATTTCTGTTGCTAAGCAATGCAGCCATAAAATGCAATGTCATTTGACTACATTGCTTAGCTGCAGCAATTCTGGCTGACCCAGTTGTCATAATTAAGGAAGACTATGCAGTAATTAAATAAGGGCGCCACCTGATCACAACTTCCAACTTCCTACTTGTGGGAAGCCAACAGGGAACATCAGACAGTTGCATTTCAGTGGCTGATTTCTCTGACAGCTCAGAAGCCCTGGCTTTGTCTAGGGCTGTCACAAGGGTCAGCTCTTCTCGGGCCAGCAAACAGCGCTGGAGTCTCAGATCTTGCACTCTGCAAATGAGTTGGTCCAGGAGGAGGTCGTCAAGATCCGAGAACTCACAGTTGACAGTGGCTGTTCTAAGGGCAGCTATGTAATCGTTAATAGATTCGCCTTCTTTTTGAAACCGCTGGCAAAATGCATGCCTCCGGGCGACGCGCGATGGAGCTGGGGAGTAATGGTTCTGTAATTTTTCAATCAGTGTCTCCCACGGAGTCAGGTAAATGGGCTGCAGCACTGTCAGGGCTCTGGCCATGGCGAACATGTCACGGCCACAGGAGCTGAGGAAATATCCTAGTTTTCGGGAACCTGACAGCTCCGTGAAGTCGTTTGCCCTCAGAATGCATTCGAATTGGGTTAGATAATCGTCCCAGGTTTCTGTTGAAAGTTCGAACGGAGCGAAGGCTGGTAGAGTAGTCATCCTGAAAAGGACAGCTTTGACAGTCAGCGTTCAGCGACCTCTCGTCGCCCAGCTAGTGACCAGTTCAGCTCGTGCCTCAGCTCTAGTGACTCGCTCTTAATAAGTCTGGATTCCGTGCGCTCCCTCAGGCTTTGATCCCATCCTCGTCGCCAGTATTAAATCTGTGAGGTCAGGCTGACAGGAACGGAGTCAGACTCAGAAGTAACAGCAAAACAGCAAACCTTTATTTCAGCACCACAGAACGGAACAGAGAACAGGCGGCTTGACAGCTCCTTTTATACTGGAGCTGTCAAACTCTAAACCAATGACAGGGCTCCAATTTCCCGCTTGCCGGCTGCTCGCGTCAGAGCCAATTAGGCTCGACTAGCAGCCGGCGCGGTCATAACTATGAGGACTTAACAGTAATCATGTGATGTGGGTGCTGCAATGGCTTAGGATACTACGATGCTGGAACTCTGGGGACAGTTCATAAGTACCATTCATCCAGGGCCATCTTAATTTTGAATTGTCACTGAATGAATAGTCATAACTACATATTTGATGGCAGGTGTTTTTTTTTTGTTGTTGTTTTTTTTTTTGATGCACTGAGCATTCTTCAGCCCTTTCTGCTTGAATTCTTCTGGGCCTCTCACTTCACATCTGAGGCTTTTGTTTTCCCATATGTTTTTCATTTGATTTTAACAAAATCAATGGAGAAACTGGCAGGAGGGCGCAAAGGGTCATCATGTGACCATGGGACACAGCAGTCCCATGGGATTCACCTAACGACGGCAACCAGAACTGCTGGAACTTCCATCGTAAGTTGACAGAGTCACATGATGTTGCATCTTATGACCTCCTCATTTAATGACAGATTCCCTATTTCAGTTTCTTTTGGCAAGGAAGTATTTATTTATGTCCTGTCTTTTCTCCTTAGGGTTGTGATTCTCCCTTAAATTTATTCTCACAATATCATTTTGAAATAATTTGCACTGCGAGTTGTGTCAGGACTTGAATCTGGGTCTCCAGGTCCATCAACTCAGCCACTAGACCTGTATTTTTCAAACTCTGCAACTTTTAACATGTTGGCTGAGAATTCTGAGAGTTGGAAGTCCACGCATCTTAAAGTTGCCAAGTTTGAAGTAAACACGCTAGACTGTATGCCTGACTTGTACTGTGCTCACCTAGTCAGGTAAAGATGTCTTGGGGAGTAATAATGACTTACAAAGTTAAACCACAATACTGTATGGAAAGATGCACTTTTTTATTCATGGTTTTTAAAGAGGAATTTGAGATATCATACCTATTCTAGCATCAAAAATGACAGTCTTGAATACTGCATTATGGATCTTTGTTGAATAAAGTTTGTTGTTCAGTCTTTGATTTGTTTCTGACTGTTCATATCCCAATGAATACAATTATACTAGGAGTGCCAGTCTGCCAGTTATGGCTTCTTTGAGTTCCTGTAAGGTCCTGATCATGATATCAGAGGCAGCTATCACCTTACTTTCTATTGTCCTTTTTCTAAAAATTGCCCTTGTTTTTTATTATCTACACATTATATCTCTGAAATACAGGTAGTCCTCAATTTACAATCACAATTGAGCCCAAGATTTCTGTCGTTAGGTTAGACAATTGTTAAGTGAGCTTTGTCCCATTTTATAACCTTTCTTGCCACAGTTGTTAAGTGAATCACTGCACTTGTTCAGTTAATCACGCGGTTGTTAAGTGAATCTGGCTTCCCCCATTGACTTTGCTTGTCAGAAGGTAACAAAAGGGGATCACGTGACCTTGGGAAACAGCAACAGTCATAAGTATGAGCCTGTTGCCAAGCGTCTGAATTTTGATCACATGATCATGCGATGGGATGCTGTAAAGATCGTAGCTGTGAAAAATGGTCATAAGTCACTTTTTCAGTGTCTCTGTAATTTTGAGCAGTCACTAAATGAACTGTTGTAAGTCGAGGACTATCTACTGGTATATCTAAGCTTTAGCTTCATTATTAGTGTGTCCAGTGAGGAGTCAGGAATTGCTTCATCTAGTATTGAAGATTTCTTCTTGCCCTCCAAGATATTCTCAATAATTTTCTCCATCAATACAATTCAAATGGATCATTTTTTCTTCATTCTGTCTTTCTTATGGCTAGACTTTCACAGCCACATGTTAACAATTGGTAAACCGTGGCCTTGACAATATGTGTTTTATAATCAATATGAGGTCTTTGCATTTTTATTTGCATTAAAAAACAATCTTTCTCCCAAGCTATGGATAACTCTTTTATTGTATGGAATAGCTAACATACAGTATCTGAGACTCTGAAGATAATGGCTGCTACTACTTCAATTTTTTTTCCTGCCTATTTGCATTGCGTGTTGACATAATCTTGCATTTGTTTGTTTTAGCAAAAAGGTAACAAAAACTGTTTGCGGCCATTTCACCTTCTTTTGCCTTTTCCATTTCAGGATATTTTTGTTTGCTTCATCTTTAATAATTTCACAAATCTGAGTCTGAGTTTTCATGCATTCTGCTGATCACATCTAATCCATTAAATATAATGTTTACCTTTACTTCACTTCGTATTCATATGGGATATTGCTGGAAATATTGTTGGTCTGATGACTTTATTTGTATTCTATAGTTTAAACTGTAATTTTACAAGACCTTTATCTGTGCTTGAAGTACATAGGGTCAATGTGACTTTAGTGTTTCTCTAGCTTGTGATATCCAAGTATAGAGTCATTTTATTGGAAGGAGCTATAAATATTCCGTATTCTTGACAGAACTATAGTAGTTTATTTCCTGTTTCTTTTGCACTCCAGGGCTGTATTTTTTTCCCATTATTCCGAAACCTATTTTCCCTCAACTTTAGCATTCCAGTTGTCTATAATTAGTATGAAGCTATTTGTTTTGTGATATGTTGACAAAGTATTGCAAGTTTCCATAAAACAATTCAAATTCGTCTTCATTTCCATTGAAGCATGGATTTGTATCATCCTAGCATTGTTTGGCTTATTTGGGGCTTCAACTGAGATACAATTCTATCATTTTGTGGGGTTTTACCTGAACCCTGGTAGCCTTTTGTTAATAATGAAGGACGATCCTTTTTCTTTTCTGATTTTCTTGTCTGCAATAGAAGATCTGATTCCTTTCTGATGTGAAGTGACCAATGGTGGGTTCCAAAAATTTTCACTACCGGTTTGGTGGGCGTGGCTAGGTGGGGGGACATGTGACTGAGTGGGCATGGCCAACTTGAAGTCACTCACGCCCACGCCCACTCAGTCACATGACCCCCACCAAGCCACGCCCATAGGAAAATTTCCCTTCCTTTAGCAGTCCTGCCCCGCCCCGCCCCATCCCCTGCCCCATCTGCCATTCCCAAATTGCGCCGCACTGCGAGACGCACATCTTACCGGAGACTGGCAGCTCCCGGTCGTCTCTCAGCTGTTGCATGCAGGGAAAAACCTCTCAAAGTAAAGAAAAACTTCTCGTGAGTGCGAGGCAATTAACAACTTCTCGCACTCATGATAACTTTTTCTTTACTGTGCAAGGTTTTTCCCTGCACGCAACAGCTGAGAGACGACCCGGAGTTGCCAGTCTCCAGTAAGATGCACGTCTCGCAGCCCTCCCACCCCATCTGCCACCCCCAAATTGTGCCCACTGCAAGACACGCATCTTACTGGAGACTGGCAGCTCCATCGCGTCTCTCAGCCATTGCGTGCAGGGAAAGACTTTGCCACAGTAAAGAAAAACTTCTCGCGAGTGCGAGAAGTTGTTAATTGCCTCGCACTCACGAGTAGTTTTTCTTTACTTTGCAAGGTTTTTCACTGCACGCAACAGCTGAGAGATGACCCGGAGCTTCCAGTCTCTGGTAAGATGCGCGTCTCGCAGCCCTCCCGCCCCATCGCCCCATCCCCTGCCTCCTCTCTCTCTCTCTCTCTCTCTCTCACACACACACACACACACACACACCTGGTCTGAGTGAGACGAAGTAATCCGGCGAGCTCCAGAGCAGCAGTGGCGAGAGAAGGAAGAAAGTGGCGCATCCCCCCCCCAAGGCCGAGCGCACCAGGCCCAAAAGGTGAGTGAGCCTCGCCATGTCCCCCTGAGGTGGCTCTTCGGCCGAGCGTAGCGGGAGGACAGGGCAGTGGCGACGGGGAGGGCGAAGCCGCCAGCCTGAAGCCGCCAGCCAGGCAAGCTTGCCGGGCCGCCCCCGTCCCGTCCCTGCCGCGGCTGCAACGGCGGCGGCTTTGGGAGACGCTGGCCCAGCGGGGAGGGGGGGAGGCTAGTGTGAATGCTTACCTGTGTGTAGGCAGGATGAGGCAGTTCTGTGGATGCACGTGGTGAAGGCGAGGCAGGGCGAGCGTCAGAGTGGGGACCGGTTCGGGGGTGTGGCCAGCCAGCGGTCACTACCAGTTCGGCGACCCTGGCCAAATTACCGCTACCGGTTCTCCTGAACCGGTGCGAACCGGTAGCAACCCACCACTGGAAGTGACCCATTCCTGTCCATTTCAGTTATTTGATTTCGTTCTTGAATGTTTAGTCTTGACACTTCTGTTCTGGCATCAAGTTTGCCTTAGTTCACACTTCTGACATTCCATGTATCAGTGGATGTCCATATCTTTGCAGCATCAAACTTTGCTTTTGGGCACATTGTCAGCCAGATATTCTTTTTGTTTTAATTCAGCCATATCATAAGCACCAGTACTAGCAGCCCGGGCCTCTGGTCTCCTCCAGTACTCCGTTGGATATTTTCCAGCTTGGGGAGCTCATCTCCCAGTATCATATTGACATTGTCTTGGTTCTGAATGTTCTTTTGTCATTATCGTCTGTAAGCCCTATTTTATTAATGTTTACTTGGAAGCAAGCTTTATTATTTTCATTGACATATTGACCTAATTAAATTGGTTTAGTCATTTCTACATTTCAGGACATGCTGGCATTTCTTGTTTAGCAATTTTTAAATTACAAGTTTAGATGATTAAACTACAAGGTCCTGAATTCTTGTACTGATTTACACATTGCACTAAGCCATGGTTTAAGTACAATTTATTAAATGAACATTAATTGGCTGAATTTGCAGAGGATGCTAAGCATACTTTACAAGCTGCAGTTGTGAGGTTCACATAAAATGCTAAGCTATGACCAAACAAATCTCTTTATGGCTCAGGATGTTTTATGAACTAGTCTTTGAGGAAAGCCAGGACCATCAAAGTGATATGAAATCGTGCCTGTTGTACAAAGATGTTTCCACTGAACTCTTAGCCTTCTGAATGATTGGGTCTTAAAATTGGTCTACCCATGTAATATTTTTTTATTGTTAAGTGAAGTTATATTTCTCAAAGTACTTCTGAAGCATGCTTTTATATCTTTAGTATTACACAGATTATTTTGTTTCATTGATTGATACATTCTGATCTGAATTAGTTTAAAAGGACTAATCAAGAAGAAAGATGAGACTTTTTTTCTACTACATTTCTAAAAAAGGAGATGGTGGTTTTATCAGGTGTTGAAAACTGGGTAGGTTGGGGGATTTTTTTTAAAAAAAAGCCTACCTTGCTACTATTAAAATGGGCAAATATGTGTTACAGTAACTCAGATTACATTTCTCTCCAGAATGAGGGCTGTTATTAAAATAGATGAAAAAACCTGATGGCTATAGATAATGATTTAGAAATATTCTAATGGCACATTTGAAACACTTAATGTTTAATACATTTTGGAGAACAATGTATTGTGCACATGGCTAATAGTGAGCTAAGCTGGAAGTTATAATTCATTGGCTTCTGGAAGATCACACATTGTGCTACGCTTAAACTAGATGCTTCACAAATGAGCATGCTAATCAGAGGTGGGTTCCTACCGGTCCTAACCGGTTCTTTAGAACCGTTAGTAAATCGGTGATGATGTCACGGAGCCGGTTCTGTCAGTGTCTCCATGGGCGCCGCCATCTTGGATTTTGCTTCTGTGCATGCGCAGAAGCTAATTTTTGCTTCTGCGCACTTCGCGCGCGCGCACGGTGCGACCCTGAGCAAACCAGCAGCAAAAGGATCCAGAACCCACCCCTGATGCTAATGTATGCCTACCAACTTCCTGCATAAATAGATGTGGCTACCAATCTGGTTAAGCAAATTACCAAGTTAGTGTGATGGCTACATGCAGAAATCTGCCTTCATTTGTAAGGGTCAGCTTACAAGATAGACTAGATAGGAAATATGACCAGATTAATTAATTATACTTTATTGCAAGACTACGTTGACAGATTCTTGCAAATCTGAAAGCACAATTCTTTGCCCATCTCCTAAGAAACCAGGGAGGGTCTAAGCCTGTTGATTTTGCCTACTATCCAGCTGCAGACTATTCTCTCTGTTATCTGACCATTCCCTAGATAACATCTCTGAACTTAGCCTCCCAAAATAATTCCCACATACCATTACATCAAGTAGCCAGAAAACAAAAGCCATTGTCTGTTTTAAGTTTGCTGATTGCTTCATTTGTTGGCTTCTTTCAAGCAGATAAAACTAGAATCCTGCACAAAAAACTCACATTCAGCTTAGTTACATGCAGGGGTGGGTTCTACTTACCTTCCCCACCGGTTCACATTGCGACGAAAGTGCACATTTTGCACGTGCGTCCCTTCCCGGAAATGATCCTCTGCGCATGCACATTACTTAATAAAAAGCTTCTGCGCATGCACAGAAGCAAAAACCAAGATGGCACCACCTATGGTGCCACCGAGAGAACCGGCATGGGGGCGTGGCAGGCCTGGGTCGCTGCCGGTTCTAGTGACCCAGGCTGCCATGTTACTACCGGTTCTATAGAACCGGTCCGAACCGGCAGGAACCCACCTCTGCGTACATGCCTTGGTTAGCCAAACAGACTTGTAACAAATTTCATTAGCCAGATGAACTTGATGCCACACAGAATTAAAGTCAATCCATCCTCAAGTCTCACACAATTGAGATAAAGTCCTAGAGAAGTACTGTGGAAACTACCACTATGGCTACTTTGGTTGTAAATAATATGCCAGTTGCAGGATGCTCAGACAGTTGTAAGTGCAAGAACCAGTTGTAAGTCACTTTTTTCACTGCCCTTGTAACTTTGAATGGCTGGAGTGAAAGACAGGATATGCATATTCCCTGTGACCACCTCACATTTAACACAAGTTGAAGAATTCCACATCCCCCCTCTGAGACTCCACTGAAATCCTGTTCTCCACTAAAGGAAATTTCAAAAGCAAATCCTCTTTTACTCTGCTGAATGAAACTAATAGGGAAAAAAATTCTCAGCACAGCCTGAAAATGGGATACCTGCAGATAAAAGTGGTAGTGCAATACTTTTGTTGCATTTTTATGCATTGCAGTATATTCAGGTAGCAAGTCTTTTCATAAAGCCTTTAAGTCACAGGCTTTGTATAAAATAATGACTATCTATCTATCTATCTATCTATCTATCAATATATATAAACTTTTAATTATCTACAGAATTATCTATATATCTCGCTATTTAGCTATC
>QLTV01002845.1:1615958-1635071 GCA_003457575.1 Thermophis baileyi | reverse complement strand
TTCTCCGACCTTCCGGTTGGCCCGTTGGGCCGTTTTTAACCATCCCAGGCTTCAGTGAGGCCTTTGCGCATTCGCGTGTGTGTGTGTATGCGCATGCACAGGGGGGCAGCGCGGGGGGTTGTGCGCATGCGTGGGGGGAGGGAATGGGTGTGGGCATGCACACGCGCGTTAGCGCGCGCGCACACCCCCTTTTGGCACACAAACCAAAAAAGGTTCGCCATCACTGACATATACTGTACCTGTGCATTTTGTTTTTCTTGCCTAAATGTAGAACCTTACTTTTTTCACCATTGAATTTCATTTTGTTAGATAGTGTCTATCTAAGTCTGTCAAGATCCTTCTATATCTTAAGCCTATCTTCCAGAGTGTTGTCTATTCCCGCTAGCTTGGTGTCGTCTGCAAATTTGATGAGTTCCCCATCTATCCCATCATCCAAATCATTGATGAAGATGTTGAAAAGTACTGGGCCTAAAACAGAGCCTTGGGGTACCCCACTGCATACTTCCCTCCATTTAGATGCAGTTCCATTGAGGAATATATCTCCCCAATGAACACAATGAACAAAGGAAAACATAAATAAATTTAAGAATCTTCATTATATAACAGTAGCTATTCTGTGTTTTATTTTTTTCCATAAGCATTGCTTTGGTGTTCAGAGTAGATATGAAAAGGACAGTAGTATAAAGCATTTTAAGTCCAATAAACTTTTTGGTTGGAATGCTTGATTCACATGTTTATTATTAAAAAGAGATTGAACAAGCATTTGTCTGAAATGGTACAGGGTTTCCTGCCTGAGCAGTGGGTTGGACTAAAAGACCTCCAAGGTCCCTTCCAACTCTGTTATTCTGTTATTATTTTAAGCTATAGGAGGTCACAAATTACAAGGTTCCCACCCCATTTTCTCTCCAAAAACATAAGAGACACAAGGACTGTAGAAAACTGAGGATGCTTGGGGTTTATGGGAGCAGAGTTGGAAGGGCTTATTCAGGGAAAGTGCATGATGGTTGCTTGACTCCCAATCAAACCCACTCTGACACAATGTATATTTTGTATAGGTCCCAGATTTTGTTGTAGTTGTCATTTTCTCAAAATCATATTATTAAGGTTAGCTCTATCATGAGATTTGGGGGAGCAGTAGATTGGGGGGTAGGTTCCTATTTCGCAGTGCTTGACTTACATTGCTGCTGAGTTGTTGCAACTCTGCTCATTTAATGCACTGCTACCATGTAAATGGTACTGGTAGCTTTGCCCCCACCTTTTCCCAATAACTTTTTCTCAGTCTTGTTTGTCTCCGCAATCAATGACCAGGCCTTGCTTACAAACCTTCAAACATTGCTGAAGACTATTTTACCGAATAGCCCAGTTGCTAAGGGACCATCTCAGACAGGACTCATCTCAGACACAAATCCAATCAAATATCTTCATTATGGTCTTCGACTAGCCTTTACAATAAAAAGAATACAGTATAAATAGTTTAATAGAAATAGTTTAATGCAACAATTTGTTATTTGAAAGGGAAAAATAATACAACAATAAAACAACGTATCTAATTATAAGTTTTGTGCAGTTATTTAATTTGGTGAAGATGTTTGGTTATCTGATATGTGAATGTGGGGTTAGCATCCCTTAAAAATAATAAACATAAAATTTATCTGTGTGGCCTTCGTATTGTGTTGACTCCCCCCCCCATCGCTTCCCCAGATACCTCTCTAGATGTCAGTTCGGGGGAGGATGAACCAGTTCCTGGCATGTCAGGAGCTGAGTTGATTGATGGCTCCGAGCAGCCATCTGTGAGGAAGTTGGCTGAAGCGCAGCTGCAGCAGAAAAGTCCTGAGGCTCCAGGTGGAAAAAGCATACAGCTGCAGCCAGTCAGTGATGAGGAAGAGGAACTGCCTTCTGCACCTGATCCAAGAACCTGTAGGGCAGAGAAAAGGCAGGAACAGAGAAGGTCAGCGAGATTACTCACGAGGAGAAAGCCTAGCCCTTCTTGATGGGCTGCACCAGAAACTGGCTATTTAGCATAGCAGACAGATGGAGGTACGATGCTGGGAACAACATGTTTGTTTTCTAGCTGTGTGTTTTCTGGTCGTTGTGATTCCTGTCTCACTTTGGATTGACACCATGCCTTGATTGTGCCTTGGAAATTCTGGACTTTTCTTGCCTCATGAACTCTCTTGTGTTGTGGATTTAAGTTTGCCTGGTGGATTTATTTTGATTAAGAAACTTTCAAATGCCGTGTGGACTCTTTGGCCATTGCTCTGTGAACTAGCATTGGTCTGCTCGTGGCTGGACTTAATTGGGACAGTTCTGGGGGTTTGGTGAAGGGAATTGCTGGGGAATGTTAATAAATCACAGTTACATGTGGTTAATGTAACTGGAATGTTAATAAAACCACAGTTACATGTGTCTGTGAGTGAGCGGGACAGCACACATATTTGGAAATGATTGGGCCAATAAGAGCACGTCTTCGGGCCTCATAGAAAGCACATGTGAATGCATGAGTAAGAGTTTGTACCTCTATGGATCCACAGAAGCAAAGTCTCTGCAAATAAATCTTCCTACCAGTAGCTCTCAATGAGAGAGCTTCAAAGCAGGCTCTGTAAAAGGCTAATTTATATTTGCTTAGGGTTATATTGTAGAGGTACCCCAGAGTAGAGACCTTGCGACTGCCTAACATTTTGTGATAGAACTCAGGGGCACTGGTGATATCATTTTGACAATCAGTGTTCCTGATTCTCTCTCTTACTATTGATTTGGCCTTTCCAGGGTTAATTGGCCTAAATATTCAGGAGAGAGGCCAAGTCTACAAAGTTCTGCTACATAGATACAGTGCCATTGAGACTGGCAATTGTCTATCAACAGCAGAGGCACCACGCCTGTAAGGTCAACATGATTCTAAGTTCTCAGACACATCTCTAAGAGCCTTCATCTATGGCAGGGGTGTCAAACTTGATTTCATTGAGGGCCGCATCAGGGTTGTGTTTGACCTCGGGGGGGGGGCAGGGAGAGCGTGGTCAGCTCAACGTCACTCGTGTCAGGGGTGCCGGTGGTGGCCCAAGCACTCTGCCGGTGAAAACAGACTCCCGAGCTCCGTTTTTGGCTGTGACGGCCTCCTGCAACCCTCTGTCAGTGAAAACAGAGCTCGGGAGGGTTGTACACGTCCCTCCTGAGCTCCGTTTTCGTTGGCAGAGGCCCCTGTGGGCCGGTCCTTCGCTGTTTCCAGGGTGGCCCCGTGGGCCAGATCTAAGCACCCCGTGGGCCGGATCCTGCCCCCGGGCCTTGAGTTTGACACCCCTGATCTATGGAATCAAAGATTACTATATACTGTGGATTATGTATGCTTCCAGGATGCAAAGCTAGATCCAGGCAAGCCATGGCAGGGAGATTTCTGGTTTGCCTCTGGGTTACCAGGAATGTCTCAGGCCTGTAAGTGATCTTTGGCTGGACAACCATCATCATTACCATTTCAGAGTTTCCCTTCTTTCTTTAGGAGAGATAAGCACAAGAACTGCACACACTTTTGAGATAAGCTAGAAAAACTGATTGAGAGCCCTGGGCAAGCAGTAGAAGTAGATCTTAACTTATGACCACATTGTTAAACAATTGTTCAAAGTTAACTACGGCTTTGGGAAAAGTGATTTATGACAAGTACTTGCATTTACATATTGTACACACACACACACACACACACACACACACACACACACACTGATGGGAAACAAAGCAGGAAGGGAGGGAGGGAGGAAGGAAGGAAGGAAAAAAAGAAAGAAGGAAGGGTTAGTTAATAGTTAATAGCTTTTCTACCCCAGCACCATACTTCCCCCCCCCCCAGCACTTTTCCTTTATGGCTTGCTCCAGTATCAATTTGGATTGGTGCTTGCCCTGTTCAAAACCAGGACACTGGCAATAGCAATATTGAGGCTGGAATACTTTGTGATAAACAAGAGCTGCAATTGTTGCTATGGCAATCAAGCCAGCTCGGCAAAAATTCAAAGGCTAATGGATTATCTCTAACAAACCTGGGAATTACATATGGCAAAACTCACCTCCTTGTGGTCTTTTGCTTGAATATTTATTCCTTAAAGACTTTCTAAAGAAATAGTGACTTACATTATTTTAAGACAAAATAAATGTTTGTTTTCTTTATTGTGTTGTATAGAGGTGTGTGTGTGTGTGTGTGTGTGTGTGTGTGTGTGTGTGTGTGTGTGTGTATTCTTCATTTACCCTGGAAATTCTAAGAAAAAACCCCCAAAATGATCCCTCTGTCTGGACATGTCCTTCAGATTAATTGCTTTCAGAGGTATCCATTATTTATTCAAACCCTCAATCGGAATCCCTGTTGTAACTAAAAGGTCAGGATCTGGCTTGCTGCAAATACAATGACACAGCATTCCAAAATGTCATATATAACTACAGCAGACTGGTAGTTCAGAATTGTATAGAAAAGAAAATGCATATGTGTAGAGGCGTGCATGTTCACAAGTGTTTGTAGGAGAAAAAGAATGGCCTTTCAGAAGATGAGGTCGGCTGTAGGAAAAGACATTTAAATACGCATGTTATTCTGTTTTCCTCTTCTTCTTTGTCATCATTTGGCCTTTCATGCTTGCATTAGCTTTGGCTACGGTTATAAGATGCTCCAGTCATATTTATGCCAGTACAATTTAGTCTTCTATGCGACCTACATTGCACAAAACATGTTTCTGAGCAAACTGTCTTATATTCTAGTTGACTTTCAAAATGTTTGGGTCATGTATCTTACTATTTGGTATCAGTGTTTTAATAATAACATTCCTCCTCTTCCAGCCTTGTTCAGGAAACACATTTGCAACTATAATTCATTCTTTCTAGGTGCTTTACTGCAAGTATTACCAATGAAACAATGCAAGATTAAGGGTGACATGGTAGCACTGTTCCAATATCTAAAGGGCTGCCACAAAGAAGAGGGGGGTCAACCTATTCTCCATCTAGGTGAAGACAGCATCCAGGAATGGGTTAACTCCGTCTGTAATCCAATATGACTGAGTCTGCAGTTTAAGATGACACGCCTCCTCCGCTTACGTCCCCAGCTTTTAGACTCAGTCATAGTCTGGACAAGACGTGTTTCTGGTTAATCCATTCCTGTATATTTTTCCTAAGCTCTAAATCGATTCAAAACATCGTCTCCTGATTCCAGCGTGAAGGGCTTTGCCCGGTTCCACTGAAGGCCGTGTGGGAAGCGGCTAGACTGCCGGCCGGCAGATCTACAGGGCAGCGCTCATGAGCCTGGCACCGAAACGCTGACCCTGGGGTTCGTCTCAAATAGCCCACTCGGCCTGATCGGACCTAGCTGCCGGACGGCAGTAGGTTCAAGGCAGTGCACACAAGCTTTGCTCCACAGCGCTAGCCTGGGGCTCAGAGGAGATCGCACCAATTTCAAGCAGCGCAAAGGAGAAAGGCAGCAGTGCCATTTTGGAGCCACCGGAGCACATTTCAGCAGGGTGATTTAGGAACCCCAGCCGAGCAGCAAGCCCCACAATCAGCGCCTTAGCCTCTATCGAAATTGGGAGGCATTCTAGCCCCTGCTTGAACTCCGGGCACGCTAGATAGCGCAGGGAAAGAGCGGCGCTTTTAGCGGCAGAGCCCTATTTGGGGAGACCGCCTACACCATAAGGCCCAAGATGGCGGACACCATTACAGACGACACCACCCTCGTGGCGGGAAGCCCGGCGCCATCTTCAAGGGACAGCACCGCCAGCACAGGGCCTGCTACAACCAGAGCTGCTAAGAGGAGGGCGGTTAAAGAGCCTCGCTGTAGCAAAGCCCAAAAACCCTCTAAATCAGCTGAGCGGGAGGCTCAGCAAAGGCATAAAGCCAATGAAAAAGTGATTGCAAGAGCTCAGAGGAAATCGGCCAAGAGGCCCAGTGTCCATCAGTCCGGGCCTTTCGGGGTGGGAGGGCTCGCCCCTTTCGTCGCTCAAGGTGACTGCTCATCCAGCCTTCCCATCGGGGGTCGCTTGGCGTTCTTTGCCAGCCAATGGGAGGACTCCACCACGGACGCCTGGGTCAGGGAGACGGCAAGGTCGGGCCTCTCCCTGGAGTTTCTCTCCACCCCCCTGAGGTTTTTCATCCGTTGTCCGGTATCAAGAGATCGGACAAAGCAGCTCCTCATGGAATCAGCCATAAAACACCTTTTGGAGATTCAGGCTATTCAACCGGTTCTGGAGGAGCAGAGGGGACAAGGGTTCTACTCCCAACTGTTCATAATCCAAAAGGTCTCGGGGGTATGCAGGCAATTCTAGACCTCAAGACCCTGAACCGTTGCATCATTTATCAGCAGTTCAAAATGCAGTCCTTACAGACCATCTTAGAGAGCGTCAGAAGGGGCTGCTTCCTTACTGGATCTGACGGAGGCATACCTTCACGTTCCCATCCTCCCCGCCCACAGACAGTTCCTCCGCTTCCACTAAGTGGGGAATCATTACAAGTATCGAGCGCTACCATTTGGCCTGTCCTCCGCCCCCAGAGTGTTTACCAAGCTGATGGCTGCCCTGGCAGGTCATCTCCGAGCTATTCCCATAAGGATCCAGTTTTATCTGGATGACATACTTATTCAGTCCAGCTCAGAACAACAGGTGAGGAGGGACCTACAGGCCCACGGTTTCTCCATAAACATGGCTAAAAGCCATCTGGTGCCATCGACTCGACTGCTTCATTTGGGGGCAGTCATAGACACAGTGGAGTCCAAAGTATATCTGTCCCAGGAGCGCCAGTCCAGCCTGCGGGAACTGGCACCAGGAGAGAATGCACTGTTCCACTACTCCTTCTCTCCCAGCTCCTGGGAAAGATGGTGTCGTGCATTTCTATCACACCATGGGCATGACTCCACAGCAGAAGACTGCAGTGGTTCCTCCTTCTGTATCAGAAGTCCGGCAGAAGTAGCACACAAATCAAGGTTCAGGTTCCGCCAGAGGTGATACGCTCTCTCAAATGGTGGACATCCGAGGTGGTATCCAAGGGCTGCCAATTCAAAGAACCTCACCACCTGACACTTACAACCGATGCCAGCCTTTTTGGCTGGGGAGCTCACCTCCAGTCCCACATGGCTCAGGGACAGTGGACTCAGGAGGATTTGAGCCGCGACATCAATTGGTTAGAGCTCCGGGCAATCCAGGAGGAATTGGCAATCCCTCAGGAATTTCAAGAAAGTGGTCTCGGGCCGAGACATATTAGTCTTGATGGACAATGTGGCTGCCAAGGCTCACATAAACCGCCTAGGAGGGACCCACTCCAGGCCTTTCATGCAGGAGGCCGAACAACTGGGCCTCTGGGCGGAGACTCATCTGCGGTCCATACGGGCGGCACATATATCAGGAGAAGCCAACGTGCAGGCGGACTGGCTAAGCTGAACATCAGTAGACCATGCGGAGTGGCGTCTACACCCATCTCTGTTCCGGGAGCTGACGGAACGTTTTGGCCTCCCAACAGTCAACCTGTTTGCCACTCAGGACAACTGCCAACTCCCACGGTTTTTTGCCAGATTCGCAACACCAGTGGCAGAGGGGATAGATGCACTGTGCAGTCCCTGGCCCCCAGGACTACTGTACACCTTCCCTCCTCTTCCACTTATTCCGAAGGTCATCAGGAAGCTGCTGGAGGAGGAGGAGGAACTTCTGCTGCTGGCCCCCCACTGGCCCAGGAGGCCTTGGTTCGCAGATCTGGTGAACCTATCCGTGGCTCAGCCCTGGAGGATCCCTCAGAGCAAGGTCTCCCTCAGCCAGGGGGCATTGGTCCACCTGGATCCTCAGAGGTTCCAACTGACCGCCTGGCGCTTGAGCAGAGCTTCCTGAATGGGGACAATTTTTCTACCAGGGTCTCATGCAGAGCTTCGACCAACCGTATATACAACGCCACGTGGAAGGCCTTTTGTGAGTGGTGCACAAAAGGGGGATTGAACCCCACGGACATTTCCATAGCCCAGCTCCTGGAATTCCTCCAGGAAGGACTGGATAACGGGCTATCCCCAAACACGATCCAGAGACATCCATTTTGACGTGCAGGGCATTGGAATCCCTCTCCCAACACCCCATGGTCCGCCAGTTTCTCAGTGCAACCAATCTCCGACCCCCAGTTGTTCATAGGTTCCCTACATGGGACCTGACCAAGGTTCTGAACTCTCTTACCAGGGGGCCCTTCGAGCCTTTGAGGGAAGCCAGCCTGCGCTACCTTACTTATAAAGTGACATTTCTAGTGGCCATCACATCAGCCAGACGGATCTCAGAGCTGGCGGCTCTGTTGATTCAGTCGGATCTTTGTGTGTTCCACTCTGACAGGGTGGTCCTGAGACTGGATCCTACCTTCATCCCCAAGGTAAACACTTGGTTCCAGAGGGCCCAGGAACTGGTGCTACTGAACTTCTGCCCTGAACCAGTCCATCGCTTAGAACATAGGTGGCATACCTTCTTGTATCTGAAATGGCCCTCCGCATCTATGTCAGAAGGACTTCCTCCCTGCGGAGGACGGAATCTCTATTTGTCTCTTTTCAGCCAGCTACATTAGGCAACAAGGTCACCCCTTCAACATTGGGCCAGTGGATTAGGGCGTGTATTGCTAAAGCTTATGAGACTCAGGCATTACCTGTGCCAAGACACATTACCGCCCATTCCAACAGAAGCGCGGCTACCACCGCGGCTTGGGCTACGCAAGCATCTATTGAGGAGGTCTGCCATGCGGCCACCTGGTCCTCTCCATCCCCCTTTATCTGCCACTATAAGTTGGACACTTACGCCTCGGCGGAGGTGGCCTTTGGCAGGCGGGTTCTTCAAAGGGTCCATATGGAACAGGGGACTTCAGACCGGACTGTGCCCTCCCAATAGGACTGCCAGCTTTGGTATGTCCCATTTCTGGATGCTGTCTCCACCTAGATCGAGAAGGGACATTGGTCTTACCTGATACGCTCCTTCTCGTTGATGTGGAGATAGCATCCAGTCCCACCCGGATTAGCGTCCAGTCCTGGGTCCATGAGAGGATACTACTTCAGTCCAGCAAAACACGTCAGTCTGCATCAGCTCCTTCGTCGAAAAGCTGGGGACATAAGCGGAGGAGGTGTGTCATCTTAAACTGCAGACTCAATCATATCTTTTACAGACGGAGTTAACCCATTCCTGGATGCTGTCTCCACGTCAACGAGAAGGAGCGTATCAGGTAAGACCAATGCCCCTTTTCCCAAGCACTTGAAGGCAGGACAAGAAACAATGGATAGGAACTAATCAAGGAGAGAAGCAGCCTTAAAATAAGGAGAATTTTCTTGACAGTTAGAACAATTAATCAATGGAACGACTTGCCTCCAGAAGTTGTGAGTTCTCCAACACTGGAGGTTTTTAAGAAGAGATTGGACAGACATTTGTCTGAAATGTCATAGGGTTTTCTGCTTGAGCAAGGGGTTGGACTACAAGGTTCCTTCCAACTCTGTTATTCAGGTGTGTTAGAATGCAACACCCAGAATTCCCAGCATTTGGGAAATATGGAAGCAGGTAGCTCCAACATTTCTGGAGGACGGGATACTGGGATGGAGCAGATACTTCTCCTGTGTTCTTGGCTATATGGAAATGAGCAGACCCTCACTGGTCTAACTTCGATTATTAGGGAACCTTAAGGACTGCTGTCAGTGATCCATCAAACAGGTAGCCCCAAACAGTGAAATAACTTTTGAGATTATATTTTAATTTATTAGTTCGGCTTCCTCATAGGGAAACTATGGCTCTGTTTGATCATTTCAAATCCTGAAACATACTTTTTCCATTCCAGAATCCTGCCCTGATATACTCTGAGAAATTACCAGATTATAGATCAAACTGCTTCAAAATATTGGTTCTTACTGTGAGAGGCATTACTTAATGTTTTCTCCAGACAGCAAAATGTCTTTTGCATAGTCTTAAGGAAGAAGCAGAAACTTCCCCTATTTCTGTCATTCCTGAAAGATGACAGTCATTTTTCAGACACATGAGTGAGCTGAACAGAAAGCAAACATAGATGATAGGCGCAGTACAGAGTTCCTAAACTGTCTCATCTAGCCAGAGGATAGCCCTTCAGATGCTCTTAATAGTTCAACAATAAAAAGGAGAAATCAAAAATTCACCGCCGTGCCTCTTAAAAGCAAGACACTGAGCTCATTATTGTTTGATGGAGAGCAGGATAGAGGCAAGCTGCAGGCAGGAGCCATTATGGAGAAGGCTTGTCTGCAGAACACGCATGGAAGCGTCTCGAAGTATTCATCTGGTTGCTCATCCAGGAATTGCTTCTGACTGCCAAAAGGGCCAAATATCCCTCCAAATGATATCCTGTCTCCAGAAAATATTCTCAATAGGAAGATAAAAGCCGCTTGTTTTCAATAGTTCATTTTAACAGCAATCCATTTCTGCAGCTTTTTACTTCCCTTAAATAGAGGTGTCATAAGCATTTACAGGTACCCCTCATTTAACAACCACAATTGGGATCCACAACTCTGTTGTTAAACAAAGCAACTGCTAAGTGAAAGTACAACTGTGTATACCAGGGTTGTCAAACTCAAGGCCCAGGGACCAGATCCGGCCTGCGGGATGTTTAGATCTGGCCTGCAGGGCCGCCCTGGAAACAGCTAAGGACCGGCCCACGGTGCCTCTGCCAGTGAAAATGGAGCTTGGGAGGGCTGCACGCAGGAGGTCGTCGCAGCCAAAATCTGAGCCCGGGAGCCCGTTTTTGCTGGCAGACCACTCGGGCCACCACAAGCACCCCCCGACACGAGTGATGTCAAGGTGGCCACGCCTACCCTGGCCACGCCCACCCCAGCCCCCTGAGGTCAAACACAACCCTGATGCGGCCCTCAGTGAAATCGAGTTTGACACCCCTGGTGTATACAATCTCACTTCAGCTGGGAAGTGGGTTGAATTGTTGCTAAGAGTTCCACTCTAAGTGTCTTCCCTCCATCCTAGTCACATGGCCCCAAGCAGAGCATATGCACCATGCTTTGCGCTTCTCAGTGCATGTATGCATATATCCACAGGCAAACATTCTACAGGTAGTCCTCGACTTACAACAGTTCATTTAGTGACCATTCAAAGTTACAACACCACTGAAAAATTTACTTATGACCATTTTTTTACACTTACAACCGTTGCAGCATCCCCATGGTTGTGTGATCAAAACTCAGATGCATGGCAACTGATTCATATTTATGACGGTTGCAGTGTCCCGGGGTCATGCGATCCCCTTTTGAGAGCTTCTGACAAGCAAAGTCAACAGGGAAGCCAGATTCACTTAACAACCGTGTTACTAACTTACGAACTGCAGCAATTCACTTAACAACTGGGGCAAGAAAAGCCATAAAATGGGGCAAAACTCACTTAACAAATGTCTCACTTAGCAACAGAAATTGGGGGCTCAATTGTGGTCGTAAGTCGAAGATTACCCATATTATGGAAGGGCAAAAAGACTCACATATTACTTTGCTACACAGAAGAAAATATGGAACATTTGTGGCTGCTGTTTATGTTATTGATTGCTGTTGACTTTTTACATATACCTTAGCTACAGATTGTGTAATATGGAGTTATTTTTTTATATTGTTTTCTGTGTCGGTATTGTTTTTAATTGCTGTAAGACACCCAGAGTCTTGTATCTGAAATGGGTGGCTACCTAAACTGAATAAATAAGTAAATGAATATTTAAAGATGAAAATAAATTTGAAAGTCATGCTCTGTATCTTTTCCTGTCTTAAAAAATAGTCTGAATGTATTTTATTTTATTTTTAAATCGAAACAATAAAAAGAGGCCTAAAAAAGAAGCAGATCCTCTCTTCTTGGACAAAATTACACAATTCTTAGCAGCAGTGACTTTAGGGTCCTGCAATCTGAAAGGAAATTGGAACAGGCTGAGCTGCAGATGGCTGGGCAGGAGTTCGGTCTTAGTGCTTATCAGAGCAACCATCCAACTGTGGGGACTCGATCTCACCGATTTAAAAGCCAGTGTAAATGTTGCGCTCAATCCTTCCCCTTCTCCATTCCAATTAAATCCGTTAAAAGTGCTTTTCACTAGTTTGATGAAAAAGCAGTTGGAGAAAAGGTTTGTAGTCAACTTCAAATGGCTTGATACAGTATTCTCTGGCAGATGTTTGACAGTTGTAAGAACAAAAGCATTTTAGCTTTTCTAGGTTGGCTTTTTTTTTTTAAATGAAGATTTGCATGTCAAAGTTGTTATAATCAAAGAATTGGATTATAAGAATTCCTTCTCTCCAAACCTTTGCAAAATTTTTCTAACAAAACAGCTTATGCTTTTCATCACCACTTCATTGCTGATAGAAATGCCAATTTTATAGACATTATATTTCAGGTCTTTAGAAGTTCATTGTTCTGACCTACATCGAACTGCATATGAAACCCAGTTAAGCTTAAATAAACTGCTGGAGTTTCAAAGCATCGTAGAGGGGAAAGTATTGTGAAGAATTTGGTATTTGCTTTAGAAAAACAAACAAACAGAAGCATGTTGTCATTCAACATTCCCAAATACCTTCTTAGACTTTTGACCATATTTCATAAAAAACATGTCCACCTCTTCCCTCTTCCCATTTCTTCCTATTTTTGGAAAATGCGTGGATGTCTTCAACCTTCTTTAATCCGGCATTCTCTAGAAATCTTAGATTATGACTCCCATCACCTCCCACCTCTATAGGCAAACCTATCAACCAATTTCATGCATCTGACAAAAATGAGTTCCGGCTTCCAAAAGCTCATGCCATAGTAAATTAATTAGCCTTTTCCCATGCCACAATTATATTTGCAAATTGAGAAAGTACATATCAGTCATAGCATCCTGATGCTATGCAAGCTGTAAAAGTCCTGCTGAGCTCAACAGGAACATGGATAAGATTGCAGCTGTAATGACTTAACCTTTTAGATCAGCCATGTGAACTGGCAGCAATTTCCATTCTGTAGATCAGTGATGGCGAACCTATGGCATGCGTGCCACAGGTGGCATGTGGAGCCATATCTGAGGGCACGCGAGGCGTTGCCTTATGTCAGCTCCAGCGCGCATGTGCGTGCTGGCCAGCTGATTTTTGGCCTTCTGGAGGATGGGGGGAGGTCGTTTTCGCCTTCCCCAGGCTTCAGGAAAGCCTCCGGAGCCTGTGGATGGCAAAAAAAATGGACCCAACGACCCAACCGGAAGTTCGGAAACGAACTTCCGGTTGGGCTGTTGGGCCATTTTTCACCTTCCCCAGGCTTCAGGAAAGCCTCCCTTTTGGCACCCGTGCAAAAAAAGGTTCGCCATCACTGCTGTAGATGGTCCACTGATGCAAGAAAGTTGATGTGTAGCATAACTACTGTGTTGACTTTTGATGAAAATTGAACCCAAATCTAGTTCTAGTTGAGAGACATTGTTTGATAGGAGCAACCTATCAGACTGGAATTGGAAAGCCTGAAATATCACTCAGCCATGGGGCACACAGGTGACTTTGGGGGTACTTACAAATTCTCATATAGACCTAACAATACAAGACAATGTAGAGCAGCGGTTCTCAACCTGTGGGTCGCGACCCCTTTGGGGGTCGAATGACCTTTTCACAGGGGTCGCTGCGTGCGCTAGCTCGCCATCTTGGTGCCACCATCAGCAGGGGTGAAATGCTCCCAGGTCGGCCGTGCCTGCGGGTCACCGGACAGCCGGTAGTGACAGAAGCGGGAGACTTCACCCACCTGCCCGGACACCGCCATTTGGGTTCTTTTACCCTCTGCGAATGCGCAGAATGCGCATTTCACCCCTGATTTATACATATACATATTGGAAAAAAAAAGAGGCCAATTTCCCTAATTTGACCCATAAAACTTCCATGCCCCCATTTTAGAAAATCAGCATGTTGATGTGTTGTTAGATTAACAGCGGGGTGGGGGTCACGGGGGGGGTCACGGCACTAGGAAGGTTGAGAACCACTGATGTAGAGACTGCATGGGTGGTTTTGAAGGAAAAGCAGGACATAAGCTTTGTCATGTAACAGGGTAGTCCTCAACTTACAACCACAATTGAGCCCCAAATTTATATTGTTAAGTGAGAAATTTGTTAAGTGAGTTTTGTCCCATTTTACAACTTTTCTTGCCACATTTGTTAAGTGAAGTTCTTAAATTAGTAACACGGTTGCTAATTTAGCTAAAATAGTCAAAGTTGGGCAATTAGCACTTATAGAATCTCAGATGAATGGCATATAATTTGATATGATTAAAGTCAAATTAGCCAAGCACAACAAGAGAATAAAGAGGCACGTATGCAGGATGCATACAGAATTTATGAATTGCTTCCACTGAAAAATTCCTCATCCATTCTCAGGTTTTTGCCTGTTTGATGTATTTCTTGAAAATATTTGATAGAATATTGATATTTTTAGAAAGTTGCAAGCTATGTTGATGATAGATTAGAAATAGAAATAGACAAATATGCCAAACCAAAATCTCAGGATTTGGGGGGAAATCAAGACCATTTGCACATTGGACTACAAGTTGAAACGCGTTAGAATATTCATGACTGCGAGAGCCATGTTAACAAGGTTAGCCAATGAATAGGCATAGCAACTAAGTCAGCCAATGGGAGCTAACCACATCTGAGTCTGTGCAGAGAATCAAACTGAAAACTTAGCTTAAGGCTCGGCGTGGCTCAGTGTTCCACTCTGCTCTTTGTCCTCTCTGTGCTTGTCTGCTGCTGAAATGAAACTAACTCCTGCATGTGTTTACTTGAAGAAATAATCTGCCTGTGGTATTGTATGTATATATTATTATGTTTATAAAGAAGTTATTGAATCCAGCTGAATCAGTCATCTGTGTGTGCTTCTGGTTTTGATTTTGCAACAAACTCTGATAAAATGTCCATTTCTGTTATTTGGTTGCCTACAATATTCTCATCTCTGTACACTTTTGTACATGAATCACAAGAGATTTTAGCCAATGTATCCTGTACACATTTGCACAAGTGTGTAAACAAAGCATAATTTCTATTCAGATGGTGCACACATAGTCTAACAAGCATCATTTGAGAATAAAAGTGAGTAGCATTGATTGCCCAGGGGATGGAGTTGGGGTTCACAAGACATGTACAAATGTACATCTCTCATATCTCCATACTGTTGAAAAGCCAGACTTCACCCTTCTTATCAGTATCCCTACAGTACCAAACGTTCCCTAGCACCTTCTTCTTATTTTCCTGTCAGCCTTGCAAGGTAGTCTAGATAGGAAGCTTGCCCAGATGAACTATTTATATTTTATTGTAGGACTACATGAACAGAAACTTGCAAATATGAAAGTACATTTCTCCCCCATCTTCTTTCTAGCCCAAGAAACTAAGAACATTTGTCACATTCACATTCCTTTTGTGGGCTAAGATGCTTCTAACCCAGTCTTTCCCTTGGCTATGAGTTTTCCCCGTTTCCCAAGGTCTTTCTCACATTCCACTACAGTTCCCAGCTGCTAGAAAATGCTTATTAGAGAGTTTCACTACAGCCCACCAATCAACAAATGAGAAAAATGTTGGGGACCAAGAGAGGATAGAAATACTGGTGGCAAGGCACAAAAACTATATCTGCCTTACAGGTTCCTGCCCCTACTCACCTTTGGAAGAACATTTGACTCTTTAGGTGTAATTGACCAGGTTATTCATTTACAGAATAACAGAGTTGGAAGGGACCTTGGAGGTCTTCTAGTCTAACCCCCTACTCAGGCAGGAAACTCTACCATTTCAGACAAATGTCTGTCCAATCTTTTCTTAAAAACTTCCAATGTTGGAGCATCCGCAACTTCTGGAGGCAAGTTGTTCCACTGATTAATTGTTCTCACTGTCAGGAAATTTCTCCTTAGTTCTAGGCTGCTTCTCTCCTTGATCAGTTTCCACCCATTGCTTCTTGTCCTGCCCTCAGGTGCTTTGGCGAATAGCTTGACTCCCTCTTCTTTGTGGCAACCCCTTAGATATTGGAACACTGCTATCATGTCACCCCTAATCCTTCTTTTCATTAAACTACCCAATTCCAGCAACTGTTCTCTATTGTAAATATATAATCAGGATGGAACATATGAAAAGCAACAAAAAAAGTCAAGTAGGCTCAAAATAAAATAAACAAGATCAGTATTCTTACTCACTTTTATATAAACATATGCAGAAACTTTCTTGCCATTCCTGCAGGTCAGCTGGCAGGAAGTACAAATAGGAGTCTGCAAGATGGGGAAAAAAGAGGAGGGGAGAGCGAAAATCTCGCTTTGTTGAACTGTGTCTGAGAGACTGACTGAAGAAGCAAACTGGAGGTCTAAAGGAATTTGGGTAAAAGGACCATAGCAGAATGACCATGGTGCCTGGGTCAAAGCGCTCCTTTGGAGCAGGGGTCCCCAATCCCCGGTCCGTGGTCTGGCACTGGGCCATGGCATGCCAGCAACTGGCCCATGCAAACAAGCAAAGCCCCTTCCGCGGGATGCAGGCAGCACGCAAAACCACGCCCCCTTCGGTCTGCAGAAAAATCTTTCTCCACAGAACCGGTCCCTGGTACCCAAAAGGTTGGGGGCTGCTGCTTTGGAGCATCCATATTTACTCTCTGTTATTCCTAAGCTTTTCAGTCTCAATATTGCAGCCACACACTCTCACAAACACATAAACACTAAAAGAATTCTAGATTGGCTGAGGAGACGAGTAAGGATGAGGTCATATTTTTTATATAGCTGCCAGAAAATTATTTTCTTCCACAGTGTTTTAAGAAATAACTACACTTCCCCACCCCGCGCACACATGCACACACACACAAAAAGGAGGGCATTTGCAAGGTTTCCATGGCAGCTGATTCCTAGTCTCAGAGTAAGGAGCTATGATTGGAGATAATTAAAGGAAGAAAAGAGAAAACAGAACTCAAAATATATCTTTTAGAAGCATCCTTCAGATTCTAGATTGCACCCATCTCGCCCATCCCAATTTTAGACTCTGCTTTGAGTTTTTGCTCTGCTTATCCACAGCAGCTTTTTTGCTTATATATTGGCACCCATATTCACACTCTTGCAGTTTAAAACTGGGGTTGACAGCTTTTGGGGGCCAGAGATTCTGCTTGACCTTTATGAAAAAGAAGAAAGATAGATTTAAAAAAACCCAGAATTTTTAAAAAACCTGAACTGGTATGCATTAGAAAGTCAGTTAAAAAGCATTTGTAACATCTTAAAAAGACATTTCACCTCTTTAGGTTTAATGGCAAGCCTCCCTGTCAAATTGTAACATGAAAATTGCTGAATTTCAGCAGCAACGGAGAAAGAGGTCCATCAGACATTAGGAAATGCATGCAGTCCATCCATCATGCTTATTATTTATTTGTGTGTTTGTTAGAAATGCTTCTATGCATCTTCTCTCCTATCTCCCATTATAAGTCTTAAGCAACTTACAGCAAAATGGACTTTACAATATTTCAGAAATTATCAAAATTAGTGAACATATCAATTAGTAATATTGTTATCAACAGGAATGCAACATAGTCATAATATCATCACAAAATGGTAACATAACACTAGAGCAGCCAGATTCATTCCAAGGGAGGTACGTCTTCCATTCTTGTCTCTGTTTCTAAATGTGCATGTAAAGAGCCAAGTTTAAATAGCTTCCTAAATAGCTTCCTGTCTGTTAAGAAATTCCACCTGGCTGGGTCAAGGTGAAGAGCCTTTTCTGCTGTGGCCCTGCCCTCTGGAACATTCTGCAACTGGAGATGAGAACTGTTCCTTCCCACTTTTCTGGCCTTCTGGAAAGGCTTAAAACTTTGTTTTGCCTGTTGCCTTGAGGCCGTAGGGGACACTCTTTGCTAGAGATAGTTGACAGCAGGGGTGAAATGCTACCGGTTCGGCCCGGTACGGGCATACCGTTAGCGGCGCCCGCCGATGGTTCGGAGAACCGGTAGCGACGGCAGCGTGAGGCTCCACCCACCCGCCCGGACGTTGCCATTTTCTTGTTTTTTACCCTCTGCGCATGCACAAAGCGTTCTGCGCATGCACAGAGGGTGAAAAAGCCCATACGCAGAGCGCGGGTCAAAAAGCGCACGCAAAGCGAGCGCTTCCGAACTGGTAGGGAAGGTAAGTAGATTTCACCGCTGGTTGACAGGGTAAGATGGTGTCATCCCATGGCATCTATCACCTTCACTCTACAGGTAGTCCTCGACTTACAACAGTTCGCTTAGTAACCATTCAAGTTACAACGGCAGTGAAAAAAGTGACCTATGACCATTTTTTACACTTATGACCATCACAGCATCCCCATGGTCATGAGATTTACATTCGGTTACTTGTTAACTGGTTCATATTTATGATGGTTAGTGAATCTGAAGCCAGATTCACTTAACAACCATGTTACTAACTTACGAACTGCAGTGATTCACTTAACAACCATGGCAAGAAAAGTCGTAAAATGGGGCAAAACTCACTTGACAAATTTCTCACTTAGCAACATAAATTTTGGGCTCAATTGTGGTCGTACGTTGAAGACTACCTGTAGTTCTTTATATAATTTTTCTTATTTTTAATTGTTTTTATATTTTATATATTTTTAGTGTTTGTAAGTTACCTTATTGGTACGTTATTGAGGGTAAACTTCTTAGGTCTGATGGAAGGTCATTCCACATGGGTGGGTATTCTTGCAAATAATTTTTTTGAGTCCTCTATTGGCATACTTCATGAAATATAGGGACTTTCCACCAGCCCTCCCTGGGTGAGCAAATTCTATTTGGTCGTGGGGGTCTCAGAAATAGTTGGCCCCAAACCTAGAACTTTAAAGGGGATCAACAACATCTTCAATTGCACCAGAAACAAAGGATTGGGGAGTTTAAAGGCTAGCATATACACTCATGGGAAGACCTTTAAGATCAGTCATGGAACATCTGCTTTGTGTGCAGAAGGATGACATAAAATATGGGGAAATCTAAAATAAGTGGAAAAACTATGAAATAGGAATTTTGCACTAGAGGGATTGAGAATTAGGAAGGTCCTTCCTTCCTTCCTTCCTTCCTTCCTTCCTTCCTTCCTTCCTTCCTTCCTTCCTTCCTTCCTTCCTTCCTTCCTTCCTTCCTTCCTTCGTCCCTTCCTTCTTTCATTCCTTCCTCCTTTCCTTCCCACCGTG
>QLTV01002845.1:1605476-1615825 GCA_003457575.1 Thermophis baileyi | reverse complement strand
CTCCCGTCTTTTTTTTTCTAGCTTCTAGGGATATAAACCATTAGTTAATTCTGAAAATAACAGAAGGTCCCATCACTGATTCTCAATGTGTCTGAACTGTGGTACTGTGGTCAGACAGGAGCTCTGGATCTTAGTTTATCTGTCCTTTGCGTAAGGCTTCAATCCTAGATAATGTCTGCTTTTTTTTTAAGGGAAAAAAGGATCAGGTTCTGGTGCTGGTGAAAGAGCTTCTAAGACACTGGAGGTCACCAACAGCCAGACTTGTTATCACTGTGAAAATAGGTAGATACTTAGACCAAATATTAAGCTACTTTGGGGTAGCCAGTGCCTGTACTCTCATATTTAGGAATGAATATCTTAAATTAAATGAAAAGTTGCTCTTCTAAGAATAGGAAAGAGAGAGATTATCCCATTGTTCTGACATTCTGTTGCCTTTTCCATTCCAAACACCCTAGGCCAGTGATGGCTAACCTTTTTGTCGTCATGTGCCGAAAGCACCCATAATGAAATGCACGCACGACACCCCCCTGTGTGCCCCACCCCCCAGCGCATGCGTGCGTGACCCGCCCATGTGCGCTTCGCTCCTGTGCATGTGCATGCAATCCCCTGCACTCCCCCCACGCATACATGCATGACCCCCCCCACATGCACCCCGCCCCCATGCATGCCCCATGCATGCGCACATGACCCCACACACGTGCCTCGTCCCCCACGCATGCGCGTACATCTCCCGCATGGGCCCTCCCGTGCATGCATGGCAGAGACCCGAAAACCAGCTGGCTGGTGGGAGGTGTGCGCGCATGCATGGTGGAGCTGAGCTGGGGTGACGGCTCGCGTGCCCGCAGAGAGGGCTCTGCATGCCACCTGTAGCACGCATGCCATAGGTTCGCCATCACGGCCCTAGGCAAATCGCTACAGAAAAAAAATCATTATCTTGGAAAGATAATCCAGAAAAAATATTATCTACTGGCAATTGCTAGCCATTAAATGTTCTTGGCAGCAGTTCCCAGACTTCAGTCAGGGCCTACTTCTAGGGAAAACTGTAAGCAGATGCTAGACTAACAAGGGGCTCATATTCAGGAAGAACAGAAGCCCGTCATCTACCTATATTACAGTATTGCAATTGTTGGAAGAAAAATCCAGGTCTAGTTCCAAGCCAGGAGAAAGGCACTGGAAATAAAATGGAGGCTGGCGGCTGATTGGAAAGAAAGGTTCCCTGTATTGATGAAGAAGAACCACCAACCACATGTGATTCAGGGACAGCTGACAAAATGGTTGAATGAATGGATGGATCTTTATAGGTTTTGAAGTTGGAGCTGTTCTGGGGGTGGTGCAAAGAAGCAGCTTGTGTTCTGAAAGGATGTTGGGCAATTCCTATGGCGGCTAATGGCTTTCGTCCTGTGCTGGATCTTTGGTGAGGGGCTGCTTTCGAATCCTACCATTCTGCCTTTGTTAGCTATCAAACTTTGCTGCAAGGAGTTTCAAAATATCCTGTCTTGAATGGATTACCAAATCTGCGTTTCTAAAAGCTGGCCTCCTCAGTTTCTGCTTGGGGGCAGGGAGACTGGTGCTGCTTTCTGCCTTCCTTAAGGTTTCTCCCGCCCCCCATTTCTCCTTTAGGGGAAATATTCTATCCTGCCTTTTTAAATATTTCCCAAAATATTTCATTCTTCTGGGGTGGGGGTGGGGGCTTCCCACACAATATTTTGTCCTCAACATCTTCATGTCAGTGAGCGCAAGCAAGTTTCCCTCCTTATAAAGAGGAGCTTTGTACATCTGTATAAATCTTCCCTACGAGGGATTTCCAGTCACTTTGAAGGTTATGAGCATTTCCCCCCCCTCTTGTAAGTACTTGTAATATGCAGACATTACAGTTGGCATGTCACACTGGTGATTGGGTCAGAAGGCTACATGTCACTATAGTGCTTTGCTTTTCTAGTAATCAGACAGCAAGCCCTTAATAGTATGTAACTAAGTGTACCTTAAGGGAATGCATTGCAGAAGAGAGCCTTCACCCAATAGTTGAGTAGAAGACATTGTCAACTTCTCCATTTTCCTTCCTTTCAGACTTCATATCAAGGCATTTTCGGTTATTCAAAATGATTCTATATTATTGTTTATTAAGCAGGCAGCATGCATTCCGTGTGCAATTTGCTATGCATGATTTGAGATAATTTGTCAGTCTAGTTGATGTCTAGCAGTCGTCAGGAATTAAAACTAAAAGGGAAACCATCCAGCATGAGGCAGCAACAATGAATTACTAAAGGTCACCGGAGCATCTTTGTTCATTCATCACTTATTAAAGTAGCCCATATGGAACTCTTTTTTTAAATACTGCAACTAACTGAATAGTCGTCAGGCTATATTCGTTTTCTGTTTCATAAAAACATGAAAACCCGTAATACCCTGAGCCTCAAAGTAGCCAATCACTTTTTAAGTTATTGGGTGGTGCAAACTCAGCCTATATGTTTAATTTATGATTCAGCATGCTGGTCTGAATGTAAAAAATTCAGTTATTGAGTGGACTATGGATTGGTGAAGCATCTTGTATGAACATGATCCTTGGTTGTTGATTTAGTTGAAGCAAGTAATAACCTTCAGATCCAAATAAACAAAAGCAAAGCTGTAGTTAGCCAAAGTTTGTTTCCTTATAAACTGTAGAAGAAAAACAAATATGTATCCTTGATGCAATTATTTGTTAATGATGTATCTGTATGCATGCTGTTAAACAACCCAGCAAAACAGAGATTTTTGGGATCATTCCTGGAACGCTGTTTGCTTAATATATGCACATATATACATACCCAGATTTTTATGCTTCTGAATATTTTCATCCATCCATGGACACACTGTATATCAAACAAATGGTAAAATCAAAATGCATAAGTCAGAGTGAGTTAGATGTTTAATAAACCTGTAAAATGAAAGCTGATATTTGCTTAGCCCTGTCTCTCAAATTGCATTTGAACAAGACGACATATTATTAGCAAAATTGGAGTGACCATCTGCTTTTTAAAAAGAGGTAGCAGTGGTGATTTGAGGTAAGGTTGGAGCTGGAAGCTAGGAAATGCCTTTATTCCAAAATTCTATTAAATTTCTTTTGTTATTTAATTTGTCCAAATCTAAATGATGCTTGACAAAGAACAGGCCCCATGTTGGTAGGACTGGTAGTCAACTCAAAGAGATAATTAACGAGGGAAAGACAGGATAAACAAAAGAGGATTTACATGCCTTCAAAACAATCTTGATTCTTGGCAACTGCCCTGGCATATCCCTGCACTTTTTTGGGCAACATTTTCCGAAGTGGTTTGCCATTGCCTTCTCCCTAGGGCTGAGAGAGAACGACTTGTCTGCCTTTATGCCTAAGGCAGAACTGGAAGTCACAATCTTACAGGTTTTTAACCTAGTGCCTTTAACCAGTACACCAAAATGGCTCTCTCAGTTATGTATATCCAATCTGAACAGGATATGAAAGGATTAAGAAGAGTTTGTGAGACTCTGCCTCACCCTTGCTTGTACCTCACCTTAGTTGTACCTCACCCAAACAAGTGTTAGGCTTAAAGAAAAGAACGAGACTTCAAGAGAGGTAGGTAATCAAAGGAACAGGGCTAAACCGCTTAGAGAGGGCTGTAAAGCACTATGAAGCGGTATATAAGTCTAAGTGCTATTGCTATTGCTAAGCTATACAAAATGGAGATTAATACTCAGAAAAAAGTTAAATTTGGTCATGTTTTGAGCACATAGAAAGTAAAAAATAAAATGCCAACACCAATTTCTCTGTAGTGATTCATTCCACCTAGAGCAGGGGTGGGTTCCTCCCGGTTCGGACCGGTTCTCCCGAACCAGTAGCGGTCTGCTGGTGATGTCACGATGACATCACCGAACCGGATCGATCGGTGCCGGTCTGCGGGCCGCCATATTTTTTAAAAAAAATTATTTATTTATTTATTTTTTAAAAAAATTCCCTTCTGAGCATGCGCAGAAGCCGACTTCCGGCATCTTTTTTTCGGCTTTTTTTTTTGTTACTGCACATGCACGCGTGCACAAAGCGCGCGCATGCCCATGAGGCGCGCCCATGTGGCGCAGGAGGGAGCGAACCGGCAGCGAGGTAAGTTGGAACCCACCCCTGACCTAGAGATATGAGTTACGTAAGAGTCAGGGGTGGGTTCTGGATCCTTTTGCTGCCGGTTCATTCAGGGTCGTGCCGTGTGCGCGTGCGTGCTTTGCGCGTGCGCCCGCAGCAATCAAAAAATAGCTTCTGTGCATGCGCAGAAGCAAAAATTAGCATCTGCGCATGCGCAGAAGCAAAATCCAAGATGGCAGCGCCCATGGAGACACCGACAGAACTGGCTCCGTGACGTCATCGCCGAATTACTAATGGTTCTAAAGAACCGGATAGAACCGGTAAGAACCCACCTCTGGTAAGAGTGTCCTAGAAGATTTCACCCTACAATTTGGGTGGTCTATGGAGATTCTCAGTTATCCAGGTCCTGGTTGTCCCAAAGGTGCTTTTTCAAAAGGCAACTTGACTTTGTTTTTCCTTGAAAACATTTCACTTCTCATCCAAGAAGCTTCTTCAGTTCTGAAAAAGAAGAACGGAAGAAGCTTTTTGGATGAGAAGCGAAACGTCTTCAAGGAAAAACAAAGTCCAGTTGCCTTTTGAAAAAGTACGTTTGGGATTGGGTGGACTTGGTTTCTTTTCCACAGCCAACGGCTTATCCTGGGGAGACAAAGAAAAAAAAAATCCTCCAGCCAAACTTTCCCATATTATTTAATCTCATGTTCACAGAAGTAGTGTTTGCTCTAGAATTTAACCAATTGACCTTCATAAGCTTCCTTACTAAAGGTGGAGAGGATTCACCTATACCTCAGTTGTGTGTGCATTCTAATTGAAGGAGTATTTCTAGAAACTGCATTAGTACTAGGCAACGTGTTCTGGGGGTACCTTTTTAAAAGTTATTTGTTTGCTCGATATTTTGATTTACATTCTGGCTTGCCTCCAGGAACGCAGTGTGAGGTACATAATGTACCTCCACAGCAACAACTCTGACTAGATTCAGCTAAGGGAAAGAATGGCTAAAAATTACTCCGTGAGTTTCTAGGGCAGAGAGTAAACTTCAGCCTGGGTCTCTCGGTCACAGTCCCACACTACCGCAATATGATGGCTTTCTTATCCAACACATTTTACTTTTTTAAATTTTTATTTTTCTGCTATACCAAACAAGTTATCAGAGCAAAAGTAGCTCATCATAATCTGCAGCTAAGTAAAAACCAAAATGTATACATTTCTTCTAAAACGTGTGACTTCTCAGTATCTTGTGCTATAATTAATGTCCCAAAGGAGCATATGCATATTGCCAAATGTAGGATAAATATGGAAAGTTCCCACTTAGGGAGCATTTTAAAATCTTGACTTCAGTCAGTTAGATTTCATGTTTTATTTAAATGTATTTCTTTGTTTGGGTTCAGAGAAAATTGCTCCTGCAGTCCCAAAGACTGCTTCAGCCCAACTTAGATTTCACTTATTATTTAGACATATATCTTGTATATCTTAGTCTGGGCTTGTGGAGAACAACTCTCAAAATACCAAATAATGTCTTGTTCAGGTTAGCTCTACCCCTTGGAGATAAAATGCGCTGGGGGGGGAGTATTGTTCTTAGTACAATGCATTGCAGGAACTACGATCTTATTTCGAATCCTGATACAAAGACAGATATGTAATGTCTGCATCAGATTTATGAAATCACAAACACTGATTTTTAGCCGTGGGGCAATTTAATTGCTATAGATGCCTATGTAAAAAAGCAACCGAAATAAAGGATAACTAGATGTCAAATACTGATGTTTGAATATCAAGGATTCAGGGAATATCTAGAAAATATTCAATATCAGAGTTGTGTTTCCAAAAACATCAGGAGGAAGATGGAGGCAGGAGGGGAAAAGGAGAGACAGACTGTCCTTTAAAGCTTGCCTCTAGTGTCATGGTTTTAAAGAGTTCTCTGTGATTGGTGGTATGGCTGACAGACCATCTGTGTTCATAACTATCTCTCTGAAGCCTCTCCATGAACAATGTGTCAAGCATCATTGACTAACTCCTTCACTGTGTCTGGGTTTTTTTATACCCAGTGGGACAGAAATGCAAAATTAATGAATTAAGTTTAGGATGAAGTAAGGCATGGATTTGAATCCTCCCCACCCCAACCCCCAGCGCTTCAACACTCTGACCCTAACCCATTTCCTTGATTGGGGCACAAAATCATTTGCACGAGAAAGCACTTTTTATATAAACCTGCACTCTTCTGCAGAGTTCCTAGGACAATAATATTTATAAATGACTTCCTGTCACTGCCTCTTCCAGTCATCATGTCTCTAGGCTGTTTCAGGAACTGTAGTAGTCCAGGTTTTCTTGTGGTCTCTGTGTGTTGGATACAGAGAAATATTCTAGTGGACACTGCTACCTTGATAAAACCATTTTCTTTTGTAACATCTTTTTGTTATTCAGCCTTAGACATTCCTCTGCAGGATTAAAAGTCTCCACTCCATAACAATTAGCTGCTACTAGGAGGTGGGCACTTAATATTTAATACTATTATCCTGTGAGCATCTTCTTGAATTATTGTCAGCCCTTCAAGGTAGACTACACTAAGAAACAATGCTATGTAAGTCAGGACTATTTTTATTGTAACAGTAATGGAATGGAATTTTGCAAGTCGGAATGGGTGTCTCCCCCCCCCCTTTAATCTTGCTGTGAATTAGTAAGGGACTTGCCTGAGAGGTTTTCTCAAGTTGCCCAGTCTTAGAACATTTTTACCTGTTGTTGCCTTGGTAACAGCTCTTCCTCCTTTCCCAGAAGGCCACTCTCTGTGCCCTCTACAAGTGCAGTATGCCTTATTGAACTCAATGGGACTTATTACATTTGCTGAATGTACTGCAGTTTTGAAATTAATATTTTATTAATTTACAGGCTGTGTAAGATAGTTCATGGTTTCTTGGAACATGCCAAATATAATTTACCAGTAAATGTATAGCATATCAGTTCTTTTACTGTATGAGCTTCCAGTTTAGCAGCAAAACAAAACAAAAGCAACAGAGAGATTTGTAGCAGTTTAAAGATTATCAGAGTTTAGGACACAATTCTGTACGTAAGTACAGTATCTGAGAGTACATTCACTGAAGTAAAATTTCTTAGAAGACAGTACAGGTAGACCACAATTGAGCCCAAAATTTATGTTGTTAAGTGAGAAAGTTGTTAAGTGAGTTTTACCCCATTTTATGACTTTCCTTGCCACATTTGTTAAATGAATCACTGCAGTTGTTAAATTGGTAACATGGTTGTTAAGTGAAACTGGTTTCTCCATTGACTTTGCTTGTCAGAAGGTCGTAAAATGACTCCTGAACCCGGCAACTGTCATAAATATGAGTTAGTTGTCAAGTATCTGAATGTAAATCACGTGATCATGGGGATGCTGCAACGGTCATAAGTGTGAAAAATGGTCATAAGTCACTATTTTCAGTGCCGTTCGTAACTTTGAACGGACACTAAATGAACTGTTGTAAGTTGAGGACTACTTACATTGCTCTGATATAATTATGCCAGTGTAATAGAAAAAACACATTATGTCACTGTTTCTCAACCATGACTGCTTGAAGATGCATGGACTTCAACTCCCAGAATTCTCCAGCTAGCCAAGCATACTGGCTGGAGAATTCTGAGACTTGAAGTCCACAAATCTTTAAGTTATCAAGATTGAGAAACATTGCCTTAGGGTCAGTTTTGTCCCTTTGGCTCTTTCTTCGTTTCTGGCATTAATATTGTGCAAGTTGCAAGGAAGAGGTATGTGAACAGGATATGTAGTATGAGACATGTCCAGAGATTTCAGACAGATGGAAAAAATTTGCACATACAGACCCAGAGCAATCTCCTTATCCAATACTGAAATAATCTGCTTTATCCAAATCAAAACATAAGAAGAATTTTGTATGGTGGCAGCTTTTGGCACAGCCAGTAGAGAGAGAAATAAGGTATTTCTAAGCTCTACCATCTCACTCCTCTCTATTTACCTCATAAATAAATGTGTTTTTTTTTCCTTCTGGATAGAGCAGGGATTCCTTAGCAATTTGCTCTGAGAGTAACTCCTTCTCTTTACTTCAGAAAATCCCTCAACTGAATAGGAAATCTCATCTGTGATTCAGAAAAGCACTTTAGGTCTATCTTTAGAACAGAATTGTGCACGACTTGCATTAGCAACATCCATGCATGCAGGAGATGTAAATCATGAGGAGCCATATTTTCCAGTTGTATGTATGGAGGAGAGGGAAACATAGCATCGTTCCTTTACCTGCAAAAGAGCCCCTTTTGGCTGTGCTCTTGTGTGTTTGCAGGTTATCGGTCTATCTCACACTCTTCTTTTTTCCTCCTCCTCTTTTCCCGTAGAGTTGGCGGGTGTTCGGATTGAGTTACAGTATGTTCCTCTGGCAAGAGTCAGAGCTGTGTCCTTTTGACCAATTTCTAAAAAGGAATTATTTATGTCTCCTGCATATTTCTGGGATCAACTGCCAAAAATGGCAAGCAGTACTAGGGCGTGCTGATAGCAATGGAGAGAAAGAGTCATGGCTTGTGACCAGCAAACAAACAACACACAAGCTAACTGTATCTCCCAACCTCTTGGGTTGTTGTTTTTTTTTTAAATGGGGGAGATCCCATCAGCTCTGTGATTTGAAGAAAAAAAAGGCAATGTAAAAGACCAAGAGAAACTTGATAGCGGAAAGCTTCTTCCTGGGGTTTTTTCCCCACTGCCTCAAAATAATGTTTAAAAGATCTCTGCCATTCGGTTGTCACAGAAACAAGACTTTCCCAACCATTATGCAACAGGCACAATATTTCAACAAGTGCTATGTCAATTTAATTGCCAAGAGGTTATTAACAAGAATTAGAAAATAGAGATTGACTCTCTCCAATAATGTCCAATTTTGTAAGCTTCCCACAGAGAGAGGGAAAATATATGTGACCACTGATTAAAGTTTACACTAGTCTTCCACAATCTGGGCATTCTGATATGTAGCCTTCAGCTCCTTAAATTTCCCTGCAAGCATGGCCATTGCCAAGAAGTTTAGAAGCTGAAATCCACATTTTTGTGCGAGTTAATGGAATTGCCAAGGCTGAAGGATGTCCTGCTGCGCACCACACAGCGAGCAAGTCAAGTATCATGAATTTGCAACAATCTTCTTCTGCATCAGGAATAGAGTGGAGAAAAGTTTTCTCAAATCACAGAGGCGTGGTGAAATCCTCCTTGACACTTGGCAAGATGATACAGAGAACCTTTTAGACAATCCAACCGAACAAAACGCAATTTGTATAAATTTATTGTTAGCAACATTTCTGTTGGCAGCAGCTTGCAGAAGACTTGGAAAGTGAATGTCTCAGATAAGGGAGAATCAGCTTCGAATTGCTTTGTGAGATGCCGGGGTACAGCCTTACATTTAGAACAGCCTCCGATCGATATAATTGAGACATTAAAGGGAAAAAAATCACAAAAACTGCCCTTCTCCTATATACAGGGTAGCCCTGATATCTAGGATTATTTATATTAAAGGCTCTTGACTCATTATATCTTTAAGTCCCAACTATCCGTCTCTCAAATAACATATTTACAGATATTCATCAGTTATAGTAAATATTGGACCATAAAATGATAATGCTGTTGATAATAATGTTTAGAGCTTTAACTGCAAAATAAGCACAGAGAGTTAACTCAAGCTGCAAACTAACTCAAGTTTGCCACTATAAGAAAAGTCTGCCCTGAACCCCAAACCAAAACATATACTCGCACAACGGAAGGGCTCATTAGTGCAATGTTTTATTTTATTTTATTTAGCTCTTCAACTCAAAGTATCCAGACTCTGTTCCAGTCACAGACTGCTAAAATGCTCAGTAGAGTATGCCTATTGCTCTCTGTCCTCCTTTATTACTATTTAGTTTTTAATTTTTATAATGTTTTTAATAATAATTAAAATAGTTCTTAGCTGTGGAAGTCATGAATGTTTATTTTTTATATGTTAATCGAATGTTATGTGAAGAAATCACAGGACCTTTGGTTTCTGAAGATGTGATAGACCTCTTAATGTGGTCCATTTTTCTCTTGCATCCCCATAGACCAAAGAGAGAGTAGGCTACACCCCTCTTGGGTTTCTAAATATAGGAATAAAAGTCATTATGACCTAACTCAGATTTATGAGGAACGCTATTTAAAATAAGTATATAAAGCATTTTAAACACTTACAGTGTAATAGAAACTATTCATAAAAGTACAGGAATATTACATCAGTGCTGAATGCAATATATATATATA
>QLTV01002845.1:1588298-1605401 GCA_003457575.1 Thermophis baileyi | reverse complement strand
TATATATCAAAATATCAATAAATATTCATTAATCCAAACAATAACTTGACAGTTGCCGGTTTCTATACTGTACTATATTTAAATTGATTGTGCATTTAGTCATATTTATATATTTTGCTTTGTTTTTCTTTTTTGCTTTGCTTCATTTTGTTTTGTTCTGGTTTTATGGTCTTTGAGAACATCAGGGATCAATAAAATGAAAGAAGTAGAATAATAAGTAAATGCCCCAGTACTAAAGGACTACTCCAGAGAACTTAGGTCCAACAGTGAAGCTTGACTAGGTCATCAGCAGAAGACTATACTGTAGGTATATAGTCCTATGATAATTCAAAGGGAATGACACATATAGTCACCAGAGGCTACAAGTCAGGGAGAATAGTTTATGCTGTTCTAAGCACAGGTAAAAGATATAGTTGTTGGATTAGCCAAAGGTTGGGTAAAAAACTAATATAGGACCTGCAAGGGCAATTTTTTTTATAACCCAGAGATAAAAGCTGCTTTGCCAGTCTTAGACAAACCAACATAGCAGTCTGGCCCCAATTGACTTTGCCTTCATCAAAAAGATCCCATTTTTCTGAAGATTTAAAAAAATCCACTATTCCAGAGACAAGCCTTTCTGAATCTCAGCACCCTGCAGATTTCTTAAAGATGCAACTCCCAGAATTCATAGTTAGAATGGTGGAGGAATTCTGGGGGCTTGATTCCCACAAATTGACCCAGATTGTTGGGGGCAATATGCTAACTCTGTAAACCGCTTAGAGAGGGCTGTAAAAGCACTATGAAGCGGTATATAAGTCTAAGTGCTATTGCAATTGCTAAATTGGGAACAAGCTGCGATAAACAAACAATGGGAAACAGCTATCGCTGTATTGTAATGGTGATGAAAGAAAGAATCTTGAATGAAGCCATCTTTTTTTAAATATGAGAATAGAACTACTATTAACCTCTCCATCTTCGAGATTTTGATCTGTAAAGTGCTTTGGGTCTGAAATTATTTAAATTCGTGTGTTATTGAATTTTTATTTGTTAGAGGAATTGATCTCCCCCCCCCTCAAAGCCAACTAAGGCTTCACATCTGATGGTTTTGGTGTCCTGACAGAAATCTGCCTTTTCAGCAAGAGGAAAATAAATCAATCTATTCTAAGAAAGTAAAGGACTTTGGCCTATATGTGTGATTACTAAGGCTTTCCATCCATTTATGGTCTCTGTGGGGAAACCTTTTAGCTCTTTCTATTTCAACAGTGAAAAAAGGCTACCTTTTCAATTCAAGAGGCCAAGTACGGTTGCTGTCAATTTCATTAATCTTTTTCTCTTTGTTCTAAGACAGGGATGGACAACCTTTTAGTAACAAAAGGCCATATTTAATTTTTTGATAGAGCAGAGCTGCAGCAGGTAGAGTGACAATGCAAAGTACAGAAGGCTTGCCCACACACGAGCTAGATTAGGATTTTCTAATTTTTCTTGGTTTCTTAGAAATGGGGAGGTTTCTTCTTTAGTTGGGTTTTATATTTTAAAGTTTCTGCTGTAATATTCATGCATTTTCTTAATCAAAATGGCAAGAAATCATGCACTCATGTGTAAGAAATCCACTAAAAAGTATTTGGAGATGGTATGCATGTCTGGAAGCATGAGTTCTCCTCAGTTCAAAGAGATGTGAGGGAATTATTTTGTTCAATAATTTTTGAAATTGTTGAAAAACTGGCTGTACTCCAAGGATTTGGGGACAGAGTTGTTGTAGAGCCTCTTTAGGTGCTTGTACTCTTTTCTTTTGCATTGTTTTGCTTTGGTTTGTTTTGAACCTTGCTCTTCTGGTCTGTTGTATTCCTATGCACACACAGAGATACTACATAGTATACACTACATAGTATACACACACACACACACACACACACACACATACACACACACATATATACACATTGTTTGTACCAGCGGTGGGTTGCTCCTGGTTCGGCCCAGTTCTGCGAACCGGTAGCAGCAGGAGGCTCCGCCCACCCACCCGGGATGCTTCTGCGCATGTGCAGAAGCATCGCACGCGTGCGCAAGTGCGTGCGCGAACTGGTAGCAACGGGATTTAGAACCCACTACTGGTTTGTACTATATATACAGTATGTTAGATTGGACGATGGAAGAGAAGGACACAGGTTCACAGTAACTAACAGGTCTTTATTTGGTAGATCAGGGCAACCCAGCAGCCGGCCTGTCTGAGAGCTTGCCCTTTTATAGGGAGCTGTCAGACAGTTCGGCCAATGAGGTTTGAATATTTTCCCGCTGTTTTGGCGGACCGGAGTGGAGTCTATGCTCCCTCTTAACTTAATATGTAACACAGTATATATCATATATAGTGTATGATATATAGTATATTATTTTATACAGTTCTTCCATATGTTATGCCATCTCTTATTTATGTCATCATTTTCCAGAATCTTTGCTTTTTATGCACATTTTTGCATTAAATGTTGCTTTGTTTTATGTGATTTTCTTTAGGCTCTCAATCACAGATACAAACTATGATTCAGAACTGCCAGTCAATGTTATCAGAAATTACGAAGCTAAACAAGATATTCTAGCGTTAGGTGGTTGTACTTCAAATCCAACTTTTGAGTAGAAGGCAAACAGGCAAAATCTCAATGGGCCACTTTATTCCTACACACTAACAAAAAATACCATCAGCTTAATTTAAAGGTATGCTTAGAATGGGCATGAATGCTTTTCAGACCACACAGCATTTTAAGGCTACCTGGCCTGTGATCAGCTGTTTCCTTTCTCGTATGAGAATAGCAATAGCACTTAGACTTATATACCGCTTTACAGTGCTTTACAGCCCTCTCTAAGCGGTTCACAGAGTCAGCATATTGCCCCCCAACAATCTGGGTCCTCATTTTACCCACCTCGGAAGGATGGAAGGCAGAGTCAACCTTGAGCCGGTGAGATTTGAACCGCTGAACTGCAGCTAGCAGTCAGCTGAAGTAGCCTGCAGTACTGCACTCTAACCACTGCGCCACCTCGGCTCATAAGTCAAAGAAGTCAAAGCCCTATGGCTCCTGAGTTTTCATTCTCTGCTTAAATAATACATATCAAATTACCAGTGAATAAAACGCACACATCCTCCCCAGACTAATTAATAAGCATATGCAGATTGCAATGACTCATTTCAACCCACAGGATCTAAAATGTGTCCAGCTTTTTTGTTACATTGCTTTGGTTCAATCCACCTCCACATTCCAAGAACATATTTACATTAGCTATTTTCAGCACCACAAGGTAGTAAGATACATATCCACTAACAGTTGCCATTTAAATTATTTTAAAACTAAAAAAAAAAAAAGCTTCAGCTTTAAGCTTAAATTTAGTTCTTGAAATGGCAACTCCTAAAGGAAAGTGCCATTTGCTGTTTTCTAAGAAATAGACTCAACCTAGATTTTGGAATGAATAATTTCCAGAGTTGTATCACAAAAACAAAACAAAACAAAACAAAAAAAATAAAGGACATTGATAGCTCAAGGTTGAAATGACGGGTCTTGGTTCTCTCTGAGCTTGGTTGTTTTCTTCTAGCTGTTTCATTACCCAGACTAGGTAACTTCATCACTGCTAATCACCAGGACTAGCACTGATGATGTTACCTAGTTTGGCTAATGAAACATTTGCAAGAAAACAACCAGGCTCAGAGAGCATCAGGTACCTCTCAAAACAAAAACAACCCCCCCCCAATTGATTACCAGTGACCCCTGGAATACAAAACCCATGAGCATCTATCCATCCTCTCCCCCACAAAGGGAAACTATCTATTTTGTGTCTAATACAGTACTACGTACTCGATACACCAACCTTACCTTGCCTTCTTCCATTATGTAGCAATTCCATCTCAGACCTTATAGCTACCGGAGCAAAGTGTAAGTCATATGGTAACATTTACTCTCCTAGTCTACCACAGTCACGATCTTGATTCCTCTCTGCAGTAAATTTGCTACTTTTGCTTAGATTATAATATACAGTTCGTTCAGTGTCTAGTTTACTTGGGAGCATCAAGAAAGCTATTCCATATGGCTAGAAGAAGTGCTTCACAGAGATAGTTTGGCATCATATGAAATAGGCTTCTCTAATCTATTGCCCTCTAGATGTATTGGACCACAGCTTCACCTGTGATCAATGGCTGTGCTGATTAGAAGATGGGTAGGTAGGTAGGTAGATAGACAGACAGACAGACAGAAGATAGATAGATAGATAGATAGATAGATAGATAGATAGATAGATAGATAGATAGATAGGCAGGCAGGCAGGCAGGCAGGCAGACAGACAGACAGACAGACAGACAGACAGACAGACAGACAGACAGACAGACAGACAGACAGACAGACAGATAAATTTGATCCTCACATCCATATAAGACAGAGCAGGATTATTACTGTGAAATGTTGTTTCTCTGCTACAGTCAAATATTACAGGACTGAAATATTACCTTACCATTGGAGGGCAACCCCCTTTGACATCTACCAGGGTTTCCTGGCTCCATTGTCTTCCTCTGGGCTTTACCTCTCCAAAATAGTGAATAGGAAGAATGGATGATGAGAATGAAGCAGTCATCTTTCGAAGGTTGGTCTTGTTAAAATGGTGAGGATTGAGCTCAGGAAATGAAAAAGGATTGGCCTTCTCAGAAAAAGGACTCACTGAAACTAGCTTCCTCTTGAATGTTGAACTAGCACTAGTATGTAATAATAATATCTGTACAGTTTGTGATTACAGCTATTTCTTGGAGATAAATTAATGGCTTTTAAAATGAGCAAATTTGGCAGAAGGCTGTTTAAATGCCTTGTAGAATATTCTAAGAATCAGTGGGTGAGGTCTGTGGGATGAAGTGGTATATCAAGCATTTTCCTACACTGAACAATTTTTTCCATGCAAATGTATGGCTGTGTTGAGACTGAAACACTTGTTTTATTTTATTATTTGCTCGTAGCAAAGCACCAAGTCACAGAGAAAGTCAAGTATGAACACTTTAGAGATATTTTTTCCTCCCAGCTATGCAACAGTCAAATGTTTATGTATAGAAAACCACTTGATTGTGCTGATAATACAAAGTGACTCACAATGTATCTAATAACAAGTTCACTCTAATGTGGGAAAACATAAACAGCTTTTCTTAACCTGCTGCTGTCCAAAACCTTTGAGATAAATATTTCTGGATGTCTGAAGTCCCAGTGTATCTGAAGGGTGCCAGGTTGGAGAACACTCAATTAGATCTTGCTCTGGAGTGGTATTTACCTTCTTTCCTTCTATACTATTAGCTTATGTCTGGGAGTGGTTCACTTGAGGCTTAGGAGGTTTTCATAAAGCACTTAACGCTGTCACTTATAAGCACAAGATGACACTAAAGGAGATAAGATTCTGTTAGTGTAGAAAGTCTGGATTTGGATCCAAGAAATTTACTTGGCTGCTAGTCGAATCCCTTCTCTCAGTCTTTGAATGATGATGATAATGATAATAATACTGTTATAACAGTAATAAATCATGACTATCTACAGAGAATTGTTAACCATTTATCCACTGTATTTATTGGTTCGTGCCATAGCAAATGGTGCCATAGCAAATCCATCAGCCTTGTGAGAAAATACAGAAACATCCCTAGGACATTAATTGTGTGCAGGGATAGTTCTACTTTGCATGCAGACAGTTCTAAGTTTAATTTAAATGCACAGTGCAATGAGACCAGGAAACGGGCTTTAGTTAAACTGCAGCAATGAAGCAGGGAGTCAATGTGAACTACAGCTTTGTAGTACATTCATGAATATCCTGTAACTTGTTCTTAAAACAATTATAAACCTAATAAAATCATTTTTGCTCAATTACTATTTAATTCAAATTGCCCTAGAACTGCTTGATCTAGTTTAATTTCATGCTAAATATTTTTAACGTGCACCAAGACGGCTGGTGATTGACTAACTAAACATTACTGGTACTGGCAAAATAGCCTCTAGACAGTGGGAAAATTTGTGCAAATTTCATCTCCTGTCCCCTTGTGGATTGCTGAAAGTTTTCAGCTGATGAATATACATTTTGAAAATAGATGTCTTCATTTTGAATATATTCAAGTAAGTAAGTAGATTCTATCATTCTGATACCTTATTCAGTTTTTTAATGTTATGAAATGTTAGATGTATGGCTAAAGATACATATGTTTAGAATGTTGAATATAGCTTCCTTTCAATTTATCAGCTTTATTATTTATTTTATTTACTAGATACCACCCATCTCATTGTCTAGTTTTAATCTATCCAATGGGGAGACTCACTGGATTTTAATTATCCAGCTGTCCCAACAATGTCCATGATTTCTAAACCCTTCAACAAGAAACTACTGATCCTGTCCTCTAGATATGCTTTAATAGAGAGAGTTTATTCTGTATTCACAATCACCTTTCTGTCTAGTTGCATGCCATAGCAGATCCTGCAAGTGTGATTCAATTTGCTGGCTATCTTAGCAGTAGAACACATATTATAGATAAGCTCTGCTTCTGACATTAAGAATGGAGACTTAAATAATATAACACCTGCTTTTTGCATTGGCTCTCACATTTACAGGTCTTCAGGCAGATAGTCCCCGACTTATGACCAGACCATTCAAAGTTACAATGGACCTCCCCAGAACTACTTACAATCTGGATTAGAAATTTCCCCATAAATACATCATCACGTTTTGGGTGCTTGGCAACCAATCTGCATTTCCAGCCATTTCTAGTGTCCCACGGTCCACAATTTATGACACATTTTGCTGGAAACTGGCATTTCCTTCCACTATCTAGCAAAAAATGCCCATTGCAGACCTCATAAAAGACCTCATTGCAGACCTCATAAAAGGCCATAAAATTGGACATGGTCACACGGTGACCTGCTTAACAGTTGGTACAACTTACAGCCATAATTCTGGGCTCAGTTATGGTTGTAAGTCAAAGACTACCCATAGATACATTTTGATGTCACGAATCAGAACAGTTGTCCCAAAGGTGCTTTTTCAGGAGGCAATGACCCTCAAAAAGGCTGCAAATGACCAGCTGTCTGCAAGGAATATAAATCCTTCCATTCCCCACCATCCAGTCAGAGCTGAAGAAGCTTCTTGGATGAGAAGCGAAATGTCTTCAAAGAAAAAATAAGGAAGTCCAGTTGCCTCCTGAAAAAGCATCTTTGGGACATGCTAACATAGCAGTGGTGAAATCCAAAATTTTTCCCTACCAGTTCTGTGGGTGTGGCTTGGTGGGCGTGGCTTGTTGGTCATGTGACCAGGTGGGCATGGCCAACTTGTAAAATGTGGCAAAACTCACTTAACAACGCTCTTGCTTAGCAACTAAAATTTTGGCCTCAATTGTGGTCATAAGTTCTCTCTCTCTCTCCCTCTCTCTCCATCTCTCTCTCTCTCTCTCTCTCTCTCTCTCTCTCTCCCTCTCCCTTCCTCTTTCTTTCTTTTTCTTTCTTTCTTTCTCTTTCTCCCCTCTTCTTTCTTTCTTCCTTCCTTCCTTCCTTCCTTATATTCACTTTCTTTCTTTCTTTCTTTCTTTCTTTCTTTCTTTCTTTCTTTCTTTCTTTCTTTCTTTCTTTCTTTCTTTCTCTCTTTCTTTCTCTTTCTCTTTCTTTCTTTCTTTATCTCTCTTTTATTTTCTCTCTCTCTCCCTTCCTCTTTCTTTCTTTCTTTCTTTCTTTCTTTCTTTCTTTCTTTCTTTCTTTCTTTCTTTCTTTCTTGTCTCTCTCTCTTCCCCTTCCTCTTTCTTTCTCTCTTTCTCTTTCTTTCTCTCTTTCTCTTCCTTTCTCTTTCTTTCCTTCTTTCTCTCTTTCTCTTTCTTTCTCTTTCTTTCTCTCTTTCTCTTCCTTTCTCTTTCTTTCCTTCTTTCTCTCTTTCTCTTTCTTTCTCTTTCTCTCTTTTTCTTTTTCTCTTTCTCTTTCATTCTCTCTTTCTCTTTCCCTCTTTCTCTTTCTTTCTTTCTATTTTTTTCTCTCTCTCTCTCCCTCCCTCCCTTTCTTTTTCTTTCTTTCTCTCTTTCTCATCTATCTCTTCCTCTTTCTTTCTTTCTTTCTTTCTTTCTTTCTTTCTTTCTTTCTCTCTCTCTCTCACACACACACACACACACACACACACACACACACACACACCTGGTCTGGGCACATAGATGGAGCCCTTCCTGGGGAGTTCTCCTGCACGGATGCGCTCAGCTGCGGCGGTGGCGGCAGAGCTTGCCTGGGCTCTCCCGCCATCCCGGAACTGCGCCACGCCGGGGAGTTTTCCTGCGCGGCCGCGGTGCCGGCAGCAGCAGCAGAGCACACCCTGCCCTTCGGGGGCCCATTCCCCCGGCCGGACATCTGCAGCCAGGCAGGGGGGGAGGGTGACGAGAGCAGCGGCGGCGGCCCCTTCCAAGCGCAGCGCATGGAGCCGTTTGCTTTCGTTTTGCAGCGGGAGAAGGAAGAAAGTGAACAGCGGTGCCCCGGGAGGGCAGGCGGACGTCTGCAGCCAGGCAGGGAGGGAGGGCAGCAAGAGCAGCGGCGGCGGCCCCTTCCAAGCACAGTGCATGGAGGCAGCGGGCAACGCGGCCCTGGCACGCTTGTTGCTGGGGAGGCACTGCGATCGCTCAGCCAGGGCGGGCTGCATGGGCCTCTCCACCCGCGCCATGTCCCGCTTCGGCCGGCCGCGTGACTACAAGCGCTGCCACCCAGGCTGAAGGGAAAGTGCCGCAGGCTCCATGGTGGCGCAGCCAGGCCTGTCCCTCTCCCCATATGGGGGGCTGCTGGCCGCCCGGCCGCCGATGGCTTCCGCGCCTCTCACTCCTCCCCCACCACCAGCATCGGCCTTACCTCATGCGCCACAGACGGCATATTCAGCATGCCCAATGGAGGCAGCACACGGCTGTGAAGGACCCTCACCGCCTGTCCTCCCGGAGCACCACCGCCGCGGTTCGCTTTCTTCCTTCTTCTGCCGCCACCACCGCCCCTCTCAGCCCCAACACAGTGGCTGCATCTCCCCCAAGGGCCGCCCACCCACCCACTGGCCGGTCTGGGCCAGAAACGGTGCGTCTCCAGTCACGGGCTGGATGCCGACCTCGGAAGGCAAGCGGGCATGGGGGACTGCCAGGAAGGCCGCGTGCAAGGCAGGCAAGCATGGCAGGGCTGCGGGGAAGGGAGTAGGCTGTTAGCTCCCTTCCCTGCGGCCCCGACATGCTTGCCTGCCTTCCACACGGCCTTCTTCTTGCCTGCCTTCGCAAGCTGGCCATGGGGACACCGGGAAGGCCACGTGGAAGGCAGGCAAGCATGTCAGGGCTGCGGGCCATGGGGAATGGAGTAGGGAAGGCAGGCTGGGATGGTGGGGGGGGGCAGGGACAGCTAGGTAGGCCGCGACTTCGCAGGCTTACCTAGCAGGCAGATCAGGGGCACAGCACTTCAGGCAGGCAAGCTGCAGAGCAGAGACTGGGCGGGGCAGGCAATCGGTTCGGGGGCGTGGCCAGCCAGCTGTCATTACCGGTTCGGTGAACCAAGCCACATGTCTGCTAATGGTGCTCCCAAACCAAGCCACATGTCTGCTAATGGTGCTCCCAAACCAGTCGAACCGGTAGCATTGCAACACAGGTTGTCCAATCCTTTCTGCCTGGTTTCTTAGATTAATAGGAAGTTAATAGGAACTTTCCATTTTTGGTTTACTTAGTATTGCATCTGAGCTGCAATCTCTGATTTATATCTCTCATAGCAAACCAGAATCATGAACTAACAACAAATTCTGTCTCAAGTTTATCGAGAGAGGAACAAACAGAAGATTCTATTTCCTAATTTTAAAGCAGTGATGGCGAACCTATGACACGGGGTCAAAGATGACACACTACAGTGTTTGGGTAATATGCCAGCATTCACCAACACATGACAACTATTCTCGATAGCAGACCCCCTTCTCTGATTTTTGGAGGGTGTGGAGGCCACACAAGAATAGGGTGCGCCCTCCCACAACTTCTGCAACCTTCAAAAACCATGCAAGAATGGGATGTGATTTCACACGGGTTTTGGAGGCAGAAGAACATTCTCGGAAGCTGCTTCAAGAACAAAAGCATCATGCAACCCGGAGCTGCCTTAGGTAGGCTGCAGGGCCTGTCAAGAGAAAGAGAACACTGCCTGAAGTTAAGTGGCACACAGCAAATCCTTGATATCACAAACATGATTGCACTGTATTTTGTTTAAAGAAAATTAATGAATATATCAATAATTATTTCCCTTTTGTTCGGCAAGGGTAGGGTGGGGACATGCCAGTTGAGTCAAGTTAGGGATTTTGACATACTGAGTTCAAAATAATTTGCCATCACTGTTTTAAAAAGTTCTGGCTTATTACAACATCTGTTCCAGTCAATTATGATAACATGTTTGTTTTACATTTTATGGAGCTTTATCTTCTTGAATTTATCTTTTTCTTGGAGTCCTTCTCTTCATTCCTGTTGCTATGCACAGCTTCTCCTTCTGTGCCCATCTATATAACTTTCTGGAGAACACAAAGAATAAAGAGATTAATATTCATTTCCCCCATATCCCTTCCTATTAACTTTAAGAAAGTAAAAGAACAGGCAGAAGCAATAGGGCCAGAAAATTCAAAGGACTGGCTCTGAGTAGTATCTGAGAGTCCAAACGTTTGGTGCTCATTTTAGTATTAATTATTGTTTTAACAATCCTCTGTTTATTACATTTTCCATAGTGCAAATAGGGAAGCTGAGGCTAAAAACAAGAGGCTTGCTAGCAGCTACTTAGAAATTAATGCTATCCTGCTTTTGCTACAACGGAGCATTAGTGGCATAGAATGAATGCATTTCCTGGGTACCATTCTATTTAGTACAAGTAATTGGTCCTGTTGATATCCACTAATTGGTACATTTGAAGAGCATGACAATGTAAAAACTACCCACAGTTTTTTTTCTGATTGGAGACAGAATTAAACACGGAAGAGACAGTTGCAGCCAAAAATTTCAACCGGCAGTATTTTGGGTTGTCTTAATAAAATAAAACTAATTCTCTGGAATGTGATTTCTGCTTTATTTCTGCCAAATGCTTGAATCCTGGCACTGCTACAGAAACAAATACTGTATTGCTACTCTCCCCACCCCCTTTCTTTAATAACTTAGTCTTGTACCTAGTCTTAGTGGCAGAAGCAATACTAAAAAAGCCTTAAGGTTTTAAAACGGTGTACAGCATGGAACAACTTCCACTAAGCAATTTTGTTAGCTATATTCTTAGATGGCTTCAGTGCGATTAATGTTTTGTCCTCTGTGTGTAGTTTGTGTATTTTAAATATTTTAATAATACTTTTCTTTTTAATAATGTTTTAATATTTTTATAGTGATTGTTTTTGTATCTGTGATTTTATTTGCTTGTTGTATGCTACTACTATTGCTACTACATTCGTGTTGGAAGCACCTACCAAGGCACTTCCAGGTTGCTATCCAGAATTGCTTTTAGTGAAATGGGCAGCTCTGTAAATATGATCAATCAATAAATAAATGCAGCACTTTGCATGCAATATAATATGATATGGTGAGAACTAAAATTTGCTAGAATACATGAATTGGAGAAGATGAGACTAATTTAATTTTTAAAGACTTGCACAGTGAACATAGAAATATAGAAATAACAGAGTTGGAAGGGACCTTGGAGATCTTCTAGTCCAACCCCCTGCTTAGGCAGGAAACCCTACACCACTTCAGACAAATGGTTATCCTTATCTTAAAAACGTCCAGTGTTGGAGCACCCACAACTTCTGGAGGCAAGTTGACCAACATTGCCCAAGCAAGTGATTTTATGGCTGAGTTCACAGTATACAATCCTAAAGTTGGGTTAACAAAGCACAATAATTGTATTCATGTACGGTGCTATGCTGAAATAAATAAATCATATTATAATTTAAAGAGTTATAGTGAGCACTACTGTATTTTGAACTTAAGGGAAGATGTAAGGCTAAGGCCAATGCAGAAAACTCAATGATTTTGTTGAGAATGTTATGATTGATTACTTTACTATATACATGTTTTATAATGCTGAGTATAATTTGACAGTACAGTAATTGAAATTATATAATGACTTAGCTACACATTTTCTACCCACTCCTCTGAGTGAACTGCCTCAAGAGAAACATAAAATTATGCTAGATGTGGAAAGAATGTTAAAAAAAGTTCCCCTCATAATTGTAATTATTAGCCAAAAAATAAATTTAAGTGTAATAAAAACCATGGTAATTACTAACTTTAAAACAGGATCAGACCAATTTGTGGAAGACATACGACTCAATAGTATGTAGATGGTATCATTTCTTCTATTTCTAACAGAGTCTGAGTGCCTTAGCTATCTATACATGGTTGAAAGAACCTGCAGTCTCGCAGAAGTAAGCATTAATTGAGAAAAAGGATTGAAGGGAGGTCTAAAACCAATCTAAAGAATTTCACAAAATGTTATATGATTAATGTGTTAGAGGAAATAGAAATGTGGAGCGGTGGACCATGTTGACTCTAGGCAGCTAACAACATATCAAAATACAAGCAACATAAAGCATCAATACCAGTAAACAAGGAAAAATTACATTCTCTTCATGATTTCTATGCCTTGCATTTTTAAATATATCTTTCATATATCTTCTTAGGTCCACAATCAAAACCTATATTAATCTCCACTGAAACCTGGAATTTCAGCAGCGGAGACTTTAAAATGCACCTAACATCCACAAGGATAACAGTAATGGAGAACCTCAAATTCTTCCATTCATTAAGGGCCAGCTGTTCATCATAACTAGTTTTGCAAAGGTTTAGCTTAAGTTGGCCACCTCCGAATCACATTACTGTGAGCTGTATCTTTCAATTCGTTATTAAATTCATTTTCAGTTCAAATGACTAACAATGTGAAAACAATTTAAAACTCATTAAATTTGCACAGCACATTCAGAATGCATTCCAAATTCTGATCAACTGAAAAAAAAGCAGTAGGGAAAGCTACAAGTACAATCATCTCATTCTCTAGCATAAAAGATTTGAGAAAATGCAGAGGACTTTTCAGACCCCTAATACATATTCTCAGTGGCTAAGCAGCTTTGGGTGGAGGGGGAAATAGCCTAGGAATTCTGTGCTCTCCAGGACTTATTCCTCACCTTGTTCCTATTGCTATTGCATGAGAAGGAGAGAGAGAGGAGAGAGGAGAGGGAGAGAGATTACTTAAATTAGAGTCATCATTTCAAAATGGGAATCTCTGCTTTTAGATTACAAAACTGAAATTTATGCAGATTTGTTTCCCTTTCGTTCTTTTTTGGGGAATGTTTCTGGAGAGAGAGAGAGGAGAGGGAAAGCAGAATGGTTACCATGATAAGAACCGTTCTGTTCTATCAGCCCAAAGATTAATCTCATCCAAGTCATTGTACACCAATGGCGACTGGCATCTGAAAAGCTTAGAGCAAGTATGAAGGCTAGCAGTTTTTCCCTGTTTGTTTGAGAAGGTAGTGGAGAAATGATAGAGTATGTTTTGCTCTTTCACTGAAACATCATAACTCCATAACATGGAGTTGTTTTGTTGTCAGAGACTCATCCCTTCCATACGCTCATAAATTCTTTGTCATTCCAAATGATAGGTCCTAGAAATGCCATCACTAGCCTTCATGCACTGTCTTCTGCTGAGATGATGCTGGGCTTAACATTTCTAAAAGTTTTGTCTGTGACACATTTCCAGAAATAGGTTAGGAGCTTGTTAAAATGCAAATAAAACTTTAGATTTTTCCTTCTTTTTCTATAAAACCAGATGGTACTAATTCTCTATAGAATAGAGCATGGTGGCATGGTGTGTTTCTCTGTGGATACCTTCTGCAGTCTTTGTTGAGTTTTACATAACGGAAAAGATCATAATATTTCTTTTGTGCATACAGAGTGCATCAAATTTAAGTATGATGGTCTCTCAGCCATCATCATCAGTGTCTCAATAATTTGTAAAATAAACCCTAATAAAAGGGCATGCTATAGTTCCGGAGTTAAAACTTGTTATTAGTTTATGGAAGTATAAAATAGAAAGCAAAAAAAAACCATGGAGAAGTAAGAAGAGAGGAAGGGAAAAAGAGGGGGTATAGTGTAATGCAGTGGTGGGTTTCATTTACCTTTGCTACCGGTTTGGGAACGGGAGCGCGCATTGCATGCGCAGAAGCTCCATGATGACGTTCTGCCAGGTGGGCGGAGCCTCCCGCCGCCGCTGCTACCGGTTCACCTGAACCGGGCCAAACCGGTAGGAACCCACCACTGGTGTAATGTGAGAAAAAAAAGGAAAAAGGCACCAACTTCCGACTCTCTTTGGCACAGTCAAAGGTAACAACATTACAACTACAACTTTTTGCTATTACACAACAGTATTAGAAATAACAGAGTTGGAAGGGACCTTAGAGGTCTTCTAGTCCAACCCCCTGCTTAGGCAGGGAACCCTACACCACTTCAGACAAATGGTTCAGGAAAGCCTCCTGAAGTCTGGGGAGGGTAAAAACGGACCAACGACCCAACCAGAAGTTTGTTCCTGAACTTCCGGTTGGGACGTTGGGTCCATTTTTCACCATCCACAGGCTCCGGAGGCTTTCCTGAAGCCTGGGGAAGGCAAAATGACCTCCCCCCCCCCGCCCTCCAGAAGGCCGAAAAGCAGCTGGAATCCATTTTTCGTCATCCACAGGCTCCGGAGGCTTCAGTGAGTCCTGCGCTCATGCGCGCAGGGGGGCAGCACGGGAGGTTGTGCGTGCATGTGCGGGGGGGCATTGCATTATGGGCACGCGCGCCCTTTTGGCACCCGAGCAAAAAAAGGTTCGTCATCACTGCTATAATTCCAAACACACAATAAGCACCTTCTGTTATGGAATTCAAGGCAATTTTTTATATTAAAGTTATGTTCAGTAATTGAGGATATGGGATTGTATCACTAGTCCTGCCCCACTAGTCTTGTGCCCTATTCTGAGAACCAAAGCTGGGATGGGAGTTAACTTCATACTACAGGTAGTCCTCGACTTACAACAGTTCACTTAGTGACTGTTCAAAGTTACAACGGCACTGAAAAAAGTGACTGATGGCCGTTTTTCACACTTACAACTGTTGCAGCATCCCCATGGTCACAGGATCAAAATTCAGACACTGGGGAATTGACTCACATTTATGACCCTTGCAGTGTCCCAGGGTCACGTGATCCCCTTTTGTTACCTTCCGACAAGCAAAGTCAATGGGAAAACCAGATTCACTTAACAACCATGTTACTTTTTTTTAACAACTGCAGTGATTCACTTAATAACTGTGGCAAGAAAGGTCGTAAAATGGAGCAAAATTCACTTAACAAATGTTTCAAAAAAATTTGGGCTCAATTGTGGCCGTACGTCGAGGACTACCTGTATTGGCCATATCAATAGAAGCCTTGATTAGTTACATGCTATAGAATAGAATAGAATAGAATAGAATAGAATAGAATAGAATAGAATAGAATAGAATAGAATAGAATAGAATAGAATAGAATAGAATAGAATAGAATAGAATAACAGAGTTGGAAGGGACCTTGGAGGTCTTCTAGTCCAACCCCCTGCCCAGGCAGGAAACCCTACACCATTTCAGACAAATGGTTATCCAACATCTTCTTAAAAACTTCCAGTGTTTGAGCATTCACAGCTTCTGGAGGCAAGCTGTTCCACTGATTAATTGTTCTAACTTTCAGGAAATTTCTCCTTAGTTCTAAGTTGCTTCTCTCCTTGATTAGTTTCCACCCATTGCTTCTTGTCCTACCCTCAGGTGCTTTGGAGAATAGTTTGACTCCCTCTTCTTTGTGGCAACCCCTGAGATATTGGAACACTGCTATCATGTCTCCCCTAGTCCTTCTTTTCATCAAACTAGACATACCCAATTCCAGCAACAGTTCTTTATATGTTTTAGCCTCCAGTCCCCTAATCATCTTTGTTGCTCTTCTCTGCACTCTTTCTAGAGTCTCAACATCCTTTTTACATCGTGGCGACCAAAACTGAATGCAGTATTCCAAGTGTGGCCTTACCAAGGCACACTATTTCAATGTCTTTGAAACTGGGCAACTTTAATATGTGTGGACTTCAATTGCCAGAATTCTTAGTAGTGATGACAAGATTTGAGTCTACCTTTCCTACTGCCACATGTGATGGTGGGTGGGAAAAGTCCGAACAGCTTTATTTGTCTGGAAATTGAGGTGTAATTCAATTTGTAATGAAAATGTACAGTAGGTGAAAATGTAGATGTGGACCCAAGTGATTCACTGTGTGATGAACTGGTAGATTGTGATTGTTTCCCTATCTGTCTTCATTACAATGGGCAAATGTATGATCATCTTGCTTTCTAAAGTATTGCACAGCTTATTTGCACCATGATTTGATGTCCATGTAGGACTGATGTAGTTTTGACTGCATCAGTCCGATGCTGAGATTCATTTGCAATCTCACTTTTATTGTAATATTAACAAATCTAATGAACTGCAGAGATTCCACTGTGAATTGAAAGGGCCATTAATTGGATCATCATCATCATCATCATCATCATCATCATCATAATCAAGAGCCGTGGCGGCGCAGTGGTTAGAATGCAGTACTGCAGGCTACGACTGCTTGCTGGCTGCCTGCAATTTGGCAGTTCGAATCTCACCAGGCTCAAGGTTGACTCAGCCTTCCATCCTTCCGAGGTGGGTAAAATGAGGACCCAGATTGTTGGGGGCAATATGCTGACTCTGTAAACTTAGAAAGGGCTGTAAAGCACTGTAAAGTGGTATATACGGTAAGTGTACGTGCTATTGCTATCATCATCATCATCTAGACTTTGAAGTATAAGAGAAGTGCAAAATATTTTATGCAATAACTGTGTAGAAACTAGCTTTTTTTAAAATCTCTTCCACCGTTGAAGGTAATTGCTTTTTGAATAGAATAGAATAGAATAGAATAGAATAGAATAGAATAGAGACACACAATGAAATGTGCTTGTTGCATATTCTCTCATTTTACATAAAAGAAAAGTGAGTTTATGTCAATAATCATAAGGTACAACACTTAATGATTGTCATAGTGTACAAATAAGCAATCATGAAACAATCAATATAA
>QLTV01002845.1:1553648-1576689 GCA_003457575.1 Thermophis baileyi | reverse complement strand
TCACACGATCTCCTTTTGCAAACTTCTAACAAACAAAGCAAATGGAGATACCAGATTCACTTAACAACTGTGCTACTAATTTAACCAACTGTGGTAAGTCACTTAACAACTGTGGCAAGAAAGGTCGTAAAATGGCGCAAGCACTCGCTTAGCAACTGTCTTGCTTGGTGAAGTATTGGGCTCAATTGTGGCCATAAGTCGAGGAGTCCTTCGGGAGTTGGGCGGCATACAAATTTTATAAAATAAATAAATAAATAAATAGACTACTTATAGAATTGAATCAAGGGGTCTGTCCAATTTCCCACTCAAGGCAGTGTCCATGGAGCGAGATTTTTCAGCTCATCGCTCCCAGTACAAGCAGTACCGCATGATGATTGTCTTAGGGATAAAATGAGGGAGGGTCCTATGGATGCTACATTGAACTTCCAGAGTAAACAAATAAATGCAACAAATAAATAAATATCTTGATCTGAAGATACGCCCACCATTCCAAATCAATCCCATCCTCTAGTAGTTCATTCCTAGTTTTTATGTCCCCATCTTGATTTAAAATTTCTTTATAAGTGACTACTTTCCCCAGGTTCAATAACTTTGGATATACAAATGCCTCTAATGTTGAGAACCAGACAGGGATTCCCTTATATATTCGCTGTTTTATTTTTAGCCATACTGCTAAAATGGATCGTCTAATATAGCTGAAGTTCTAATGTTCCAGACAAAGCATTAGATGTGCCTTTCATACAAAGTTTCAAAGCTTCTTAGGTCAAAATCAGAGGTGGGTTCCTCCTGGTTCGTACCGGTTCACCCGAACCGGTAGCGACCCACTGGTGACGTCACAATGATGTCATGGATCCGGTTTGGTCGGTGCAGGTCCGTGGACGCCGCCATCTTTTCTTTCTTTCTTTTTTTGAATTTTTTTTGAATTTTTTTGTCTTCTGTGCATGCACAGAAGCCACGTTTCCAGCACTGCGCATGCGTTGCCATCTTGTTTTTGGCTTTTTTTTTTTTTTGAATTTTTTTTTTTTTTTTTTTCACGAGGCGCAGCCACATGGCGCGGGAGGGAGCGAACTGGCAGCGAGATAAGTTAGAACCCACCCCTGGAGCAGCTGCGCATTGCGCTGCTTTTTTGTTTTTGTTTTTTTTTTTTTTTGAATTTTATTTTTATTTTTTTGCACGAGGCGCAGCCACATGGCGCGGGAGGAAGCGAACTGGCAGCGAGATAAGTTAGAACCCACCCTTGGTCAAGATAGACTATGACATGTTGTCTTCTCCACTTCATAATGCCTACACCCACACTTTTCTCCACTAGCTTTGAGGCTTTACCAAGCCAGGCTTAAAGTAAGGAAGTACGCTCCCCTCTGGATGGGGACCACTGATGGATACCACTCTTTTAATATACCTCCCTTACTTCAAAAACCCTGTTGTTAGTTGTGCTGCTTTTTCAAGAGCCTTTTTTGTTATCATCTAGGGATATATAAGATTGTTTGTCACATATGCCATTCTGCTAAGTGTTGATGATGGGATTGAACTTTAATTTCCCCAATTTCCCAACTGATGTGCAAATGTATGAAACAACCCACGTTGTTTGAAATTAAAAATACCAACTTCTCTAGTGTTTACATACATTCTATGCTAAATTAGTATATGATGAATTGTTTTCTGTACTTTCATTGTAAAACCCTGGAGTGCTACTCTTTGCACCGTAGGCTTTCCTTTCTGAACAGGGTCTGCCAACCTTCATGCAGCATTTGCCATCCCACTATAATAGGATGTGGGGATGATCTTGGGAGACAAGAGGAAGAGCTACATTCAGATAAGAGGCAGCTTAACCCGCAAAAGGATTGGGGGAGAGGGGTATGGGAAATGTCTCGGAAAAGACCCTCCCTTGTTTCTTGGACTGAAAAGGCAAGGGGGATAGAAAGAGATGCATTTTTAGACTTGCAAGATTGATGTCAGCCCTGTGAGGTAGTCCAGACAAGAAGCACACTCAAAAGTACTAGCTCTAACTTTATTTAAAGGTTACATTAACATAATCTTGGAAATCTGAAAGTACATCTTTTCTCCCCTTGCCTTTATAGTCCAATAAATTAGGGAGGATCCCTTCTGAGTCACTTGCCATGCCCCCACTGCTTCTGCCAGCTATGCTGCCTCTTATCTGATCGTGGTCTGGTCTGCAGCTCTTCCTCCTGTTTCCCAAGGTCATTCCCACATACCATTACATCCACAGAGATTTTAGCTGGTGATATCATGCCATTATTGAACGGGCAATGCCAATTCTAGACCTGCTTAAGAGGGCAAATTGACTTAAGTCTCCTTTTAACATTCACACCCTCAATATCAAACTGTTTAGAAAAATGTGAACATATTGGCTTTACCCTCTACTCAGGGAGGATCAGCTTCATGTGCTACATGGGCTGTTAGTTCCCCATCCTTGCCTTACTCTCAGATAATAAATCCCTCTTGGATTCCACTGACCAAGGCTCTGGGCTCTGGCTCTGAATTCTGCGAACTTGATGAGTCATGTTTGGCTTATTTAACTGTTCTTTCCCTTTCTGCTCTTGCTCTTTTACATTTTCAGGAGTTGCCTTTAATAACATGGAGGACTTTATCGGGTAAATTGTTCCCTGTAGCACCTGGTATTGACCTTTTTTTTTTCATTCAAATTCCTTTAGGATGAAAATACATGTTTTATTATACAGTCTGTTTGTTATTAAGCTTTACTGAATAATTCGAACATATTCATCAGCATATTGTTAGCAAATGCATTTCTTCCGGCTTGGAAAATATATTCTGGTTTCCTTGGCAAAGAAAGTAGTGTTCTTTATATGGTTTGTGTAATTTATCCATCACCTCCATCCAAACAAGTTTTAAGTTGCATGCACAAATGTGTATTACTTTGTACAAATATAGTGTACAAAGCAGGGGTGGGTTCTGGTTTTCTTTGCTGCCAGTTCGCTCAGTGTCACGCCGCGCAGGTGTACACGCGCTTCACACATGCGCAGTGCTTAAAAAAAGCTGTGCATGCGCAGAAGCAAAAAACAAGATGGCGGCGCCTATGGCGCTGCCGAAAGAACCGGATCAGGGGCATGGCAGGCCTGGGTCGCTGCCAGTTCTAGCGACCCAGGCCGCCAAGTTACTACCAGTTCTATAGAACCGGTCCAAACCGGGAGGAACCCACCTCTGGTACAAAGTAATAATAATTATAATATAAAATTCATAATTAAGTCCAGTGGGTTTCATATTAATCAGTTATAGAAGCCTTCCAGAATAGCCAATATTTTTAGTTTCTGAAGGCCACGAGAGAGGAAGCCATCTTCATGTTAAGGAGTAAGAAGGAGGGGAGCCCACACAAAGAAAACACACTATAATGTTCTTTTGCACCGTACCTCCCAATAGGAAGGGACTTTCAAGCATTCTCCAGTCTCAGCCAGAGGGAACAAACCTACTTAGGAAAGGCAGTCTGTGATCCATATTGGGCTTTAAAATAGAGGCCAGCACTCTGAATTGTACTTGAAAACAACCAGGTGGTTTTACTCCCAAGGATAAAGCAAAATTATTATTGTTGTGAGTCCTAGCCTGGGGCCAAAGCTAGTAAAGACCATCAGACATGAGGAATGGTGTTTTCAGCTTCTTTTATGGGAGTACTCCAGCAAAAGGGTCTCGGCAGCTGAAGGAGCCAAGACCTCGAACAATGCAGAAGCACAAATGTTATACAGTTATGATTAAGGAAGTTAACACCCTAAGAATAGCAATAGCAGTTAGACTTATATACCGCTTCACAGTGCTTTACAGCCCTCTCTAAGCGGTTTACAGAGTTAGCATATTGCCCCCAACAATCTGGGTCCTCATTTTACCCACCTCGGAAGGATGGAAGGCTGAGTCAACCTTGAGCCGGTGAGATTTGAACCGCCAAACTGCAGCTAGCAGTCAGCTGAAGTAGCCTGCAGTGCTGCACTCTAACCATTGCGCCACCTCGGCTCTATCAAGAATCACACAATCCTTGACATATGTTTCCTTTGATTGGATTCTTCTACTTTACCCTCCTTCTTCATACATTGCATGTTTATGTTAATACGTTTTCTTATCAAAAGAGGTGTGTCTTTCACTATTATAAAAGTTAGAGGTTACCAAAGTTTATATATCTATGTGCCTTAGCTAGCATCTTTATAGCGTGTCCTTCTAACTGGTAACTTTCTTGTTGCTAGACAGTTGTGTCCCACTGTTTGTTAACCCTCATCGCAGCTGCAACTTTCTGTGTCAGCAATTCCTTTAACAAACTTTCCTAATTCCAACCTGAGTCCTTCAATATCAATAGCAGTGAATCCCCACCTAAAAGTATTTACAGTATGATGGTTGTAAACGTTGGATCTTCCATAGCAGTCACTGAGATTTTCCAAGTTTAACTATCTGCTAAATTTTCCTCTGTGTGCAAGATTTCAGAATGACCCACAGTAGGAAGTAGCAGGACTCTACTATCATGAGCCACAGCAAATATAGGATAAAATGGAAATGCAAACCGAAAGTAGCACAGCATTGCTCCAACAGAAGCTGGTAGAGCCATTTTTCAATGGATAGACTGTAAAAGTTTAATATAATTAATGGAATCTGGTGGCATTGAAGCATTTATACCCATGTCTTCCACACCAATGTCTTCTACAAATTTTACTATTCTCCAGAAAATATGAAGAGTTTTCTAAACATGGACTTTCAATTGAGAAAAGAATACAGTAATCTGGAGCTACTTTTCTGCAAGTCTTCCTCAAGTGGATCACATTCTCTATGGTTGAGTTCACACATTCCAAACTTGGATCTCTTTTTATGGAAACTGCTGAGAACTGTCATTTTGATTTTTCACAGTACCATATACCGGTAGTAATGCTTGCTCAAGGGCATTCTGGAATTAAAACAGAACCTCTCGCATCCATATGTATGGTATTTGTTTGGGGATAGCTGAATGTTGGAAAATAATCCTACTAGGCCTTAGGGTGGGATTTCACTGGAGTCAGTGCAGCTGTGTGGTGATGACTCCCAAAACTTGACATTCAGAAATTTAGTGATTTCCATTTTGAAATTCATGTGTTTTCCAAGAAACATATATATCCACAGCCTCAATGCTGGTAACAGAAGCAAGATATACATAAGAATGTTTTAAATGTCAAAGAATACAGGCTTATGCTTGCAGTACACATCAGAACCAGAACAATATAGCTTGTGTACATGAGATGATCAGGACAGTAAATATTTAGAACAGAAAATCATGGTGAATGTAAAATAAGAAAATGCCATGAGGATAAACATTCTTCAGATAAAAAGCCTTTCCTTTTCCAGACTACCTTATAGCTGTATATACTTTTCCAGGAACTTCTAGCCAATAGCAAACAGCTTATTATTCTAAGTGAAGTTGCTACATTATTATGATTAAATCAGAATAAATACATGGACAATGCAAATGAATGCATTTTATATATATTAAAGAAAAATTGAAAAATGTTTTATAGCCCCAGTTTATTACAATGGCTTAAGATTGATAGTTTTATTTCTGCAGTTAGAGTTTTCATTAGTAGGACCTAGTGGTTCTTGACATTTTAGATGTTATTGCAGTTTCCTATATGTCTAGTTTTAGAATACTGCAAAAAAAATGAAGGATCCTAGGTATTTTGATTGTATGAAGCTTAATCCTATCCTTGAGCAGGTTGAGTTGGTAACCAAAGGCCGTATCAGCATTTGAATAGTTTAATTTTTAAGAGAAGACCACAAGGCTATTGCACCCCTTTTCAGAAATGATATCAGAAGCATGAAAAATGAAGCTCAGTAGGACGTACTTTGAATACAAAACAAACCAATTCACTCTCTACAATTTCTCAGTTGGCTGAGAGATATTTCTAGTGAACTCAGGAAAGCCATTCTCAGCTCTACTTAGACAATATTAATCTTATGCAAAAAAATAATCGTGCATTTTTTAGTTTGACTAAAGAGAATTTGCTTTTCAAACATGTTTCAGAGAAGAAAATTTCTGTGACATTCTCATGGATAGAGTGGACGGCTTTTGCATTGATTGGCACTGTTCCCATGACCCAAATAGCCTAGTAATTTTCTCTCCAAGTGTGGAATAAAAACCAGAACAGTCATAGAGGAAATGGGTCTAGAGATTTACCCCTATAGTCCACAGTACCCACAACACGGATGATTAGGAAGAACGAGTTAAATCCTATGCATGACTGGATCTTTTTACAGCATAGTCTATTCACTTGCTGGCAGATAAACTAACTGTCCTGTTCAGTGTCCCATCACCAGAACAGAGAGACAACCATTTTCATAAACAGATAGATAGTACCCTATTCCCCTTCAAAACTACTTCCGAGCTCATTTCTATACAGGTAGTCCTTGACTTACAACAGTTCATTTATTGACCATTCAAAGTTACAACGTCACTGAAAAATGTGACTTGTGACCATTTTTCACACTTAGGACCGTTGCAGCATCCCCATGGTCACGTGGTCAAAATTCAGACAGTTGGCAACTGACTCATATTTATGGCAGTTGCAATGCCCCTTTTGTGACCTTCTGACAAGCAAAGTCAATGGGAAAGCCAGATTCACTTAATAACCAAGTTACTAATTTAACAACCACAGTGATTCACTTAACAATTGTGGGAAGAAAGCTCATAAAATGGGGCAAAACTCATTTCACAAATGTCTCGTTTAGCGACATAAATTTTGAGCTCAATTCTGGTCATAAGTCAAGGACTACCTGTACCCCATTTCTTAAGTACATTTACCCTTCTATGTTCCCCTGAATGCTCATGTCTGCTTGGGATAAAATCCTTCAGTTTGTTTCAGACTATCAATTCATTGACCAGTTTGCAGAGGAAGAATGGCCCCTACAATAGCGGCCTAATACGTTTTATACCAGTGTTTTTCAAACTTGCAACTTTAAGATGTATGGACATGCTGGCTGGGGAATTCTGGGGGTTGAAGTCTACACATCTTAAAGTTGTCAAGTATGAAAAACACTGTTCTATACTGCAGGAAAAAATTATCTTACAAATTTCCCTAGGAGTTTAATTCCAACTGGAGATTGGCGCATGTTGCCACTGAAGCAGAAAATGATTATTACTACACAGAGGCAGCAGAAGCACACCTAAAGAGGGCAGGGATTCAACCCTTCTATATAAAATTAGGCAAATTCTCGATACTATGAGATAATTGATTGGATATAGTAGCATCCTATTTGATAGTGAAGTCTCTGCTGAGGACACTATGAGGTAATCAGGAGGAACTATAAAAGCAAGAATTGATTGAGAAAACAGAGACAATATTCTATGAACATACTTTCTTCTAGACTACAGTAGTGATGGCAAACCTATGTCACTCGTGTCAAAGGTGATACATCATAATATTTTGGGTGACACGCCAGTGTTCGCCAATGCCTGTCAACTATTCTTGAAAATACCGCCTGTTTTTAATGAAATATTTGGAGGCTGCGGAGGCCATGTGAGAATGGGGTATGCTCTTATGTGGCCTCTGGACTTTCAGGAAGTCATGCAAGAGCTCTGTGTTCCATACGGCCTCCAGAGCATCTGAAAATCATGGAAGAATGGGGTGGGCTTTCTCTCAGTTTTTAGAGGGTACAAGGCACAGAAGAACGTTCTCCAAAGCTGCTTCAAAAACAAAGACGTCATACAACCCAGATGTGGGTTACAATGTGAGGTGGCCTTTTTAAGTGGCAGAGGTGCTGCTAGGATGATGGGTGCAGATGACCCCTTTGAGTAATGTTTCCAAAAACTGCAAGTGTCCTTGATTAAAGTTTCTAGTTCTTTGAAGTATCAAAGCAAGAATGTGGATTCGGATAAGAACTGGTTGAAACTGGCTTGAGACAAGAATTGCCCAAGGATTAGAATTTTAGTAACCTGGAAACTCATTATAATGTGGGAAATATGGAATGCAATTAATGCATTAACAAGATCATGCTAACAATATCCAGAGTCATCTTGTAGAGGAGATGGGCGGCATAGAAATTTAATAAATAAAATAAAATAAATAAATCAACATTATGGGATGATATCAAATATTACATGATACATATAAAGTTACTGAGCCTGCTTGCTAGATCACAGATGAGTCAAATGATGCTAACCAATGAAAGAACACATTGCAAAACCAATATGTTTGAATTGTACATAAAGTGATCAACAATCTTTCTAAGGCCAATGCCTGTCAACTATTCTGTCAACAAGAAGGGCTCTCTTGTTGAGAGCCCTTCACTCTGTATCCATAGGGGTCTCTTTTTACTTATGCATAAATAAAGAGGCAATAATCTGCCTTGCCAACTCAGAGAATATTTGAACAAAGGAACAATGAGATTAGAATCTTGTTGTCATTTAGGGGCTGAAGTCAAGGCCCATAACTCTATTTCAGGCCCAGCCTCAGCCTTGCCACCAAGCACTACCCAAAAGGTACTTTTTCAAAAGGCAACTGGACTTTGTTTTTCCTTGAAAATGTTACACTTCTCATCCAAGAAGCTTCTTCAATTCTTATAGAATTACAGAACTGAAGAAGCTTCTTGGATGAGAAGCAAAACGTCTTCAAGAAAAAACAAAGCCCTGTTGGCTTTTGAAAAAGAATCCGTGGGATAACTATGACATGGATCAGGGATGTCAAACTGGATTTCTTCAAGGGCCGGATCAGCATTGTAGTTCTCCTCTGTGGGCCGGCGGGGAAGGGGAGCAGGGGAAGACAGGACGGATGCCTCCTGCAGCACCCTGCTGGCCAAAACGGGCGCATGGGGGTTGTGTGTGCCCCCGCGCCTCATTTTTGCCCTCCATGGCCTCCTGCAGCACTCTGCTGCCCAAAAACAGGCCGTGTGGAGGGCCCATGGAGCCTCCGTGCAGCCCGTTTTCGGCCTCTCCAAGCCTCCAAAACTCTGCCGCCCAAAAACAGGCCATGTGGAGACCTCACCTCTCAAAACATGGCCCATTTTGGCCGGCAGAGGCACCACGGGCGGGTCCTTTGGTATTTCCAGGCCAGCCCCACGGGCCATATTTAAGCACCCCGTGGGCCGAATCAGGCCCGCAGGCCTTGAATTTGACACCCCTGACATGGATGATTGATTGAGAATCTCCATAGACACCAAGTACTACTGTTCAGGATGACTTAGATGTGTGTGTGTGTGTGAGAGAGAGAGAGAGAGGGAGGGAGGGAGAGAGAGGGAGAGTGAGATGGAGGGAGAGAGCTGCCAGCTGACCTGCCAAAGCACCTGAGGGCAGGACAAGAAGCAATGGATGGAAACTAATCAAGGAGAGAAGCAACCTAGAACTAAGGAGAAATTTCCTGACAGTGAGAATAATTAACAAGTGGAAAGACTTGCCTCCAGAAGTTGTAAATGCTCCAACACTGGAAGTTTTTAAAAAGAGATTAGATAACCATTTATCTGAAATGGTATAGAGCAGTGATGGCGAACCTATGGCACGCGGAGCCATATCGGAGGGCACGCAAGGCGTTGCCCTATGTCAGCTCCAGCGTGCATGCACGTGCTGGCCAGCTGATTTTTGGCCTTGGGGAAGGCCGTTTTCGCCCTTCGGAGGATTCAGGAGGCTTCCCTCAAGCCTCCAGAGTGCGAAAAACGGCCCAACAGGCAAACCGGAAGTCCGTTTGAGTTCCTTTATGGTATCCTCTTGAGATTTAAATGAACCACAGAGAACAGAGAGGTTGCAGTTCTGTTCAGGAGAAAGGACACTATGATGAAAAACAAGAACCATTTCTCTCATATATTCCTTGATTACTTTGCAACTAACTTACTCTATTCCTATAGCACTGGATCAATAAGGTGGGAATTTGTACATTATGTCACATTAAAAATCAAGTCACCGACTCATGGTATATTCACATTTAGCATATAAACTGCTCCTATCCTATGTTCATGCCAGCTCAACTTTAAACTGGATTAAGAAATTCCTGTCTGGCCTGAGAAATGACTGACAGCATTCGCAAGATTTTCAAGATTGCAGATTGCCGTGAGCTCTCTTTGGACAATTTTCCCTTTCTCTTTCAGGAAAGGTATCTGGCAATTCTGCAATTCCTGTAGTATATTCTTCCCAATTATTTACACACACACACACACACACACACACACACACAGAGAGAGAGAGAGAGAGAGAGAGAGAGAGAGAGAGAGAGAGAGAGAGAGATATGTTTGTTATATGTGTATGCCAATGTGTGAGTGTGTGAGTATATACATACAACAAGTCTAAGTTACATTTATATATAAAACTAAAATATCAAGACAGAGATTCATGCAGGCATTTAAAATATTTTTTAAAAAACCTTCCCTTTTTTGCCACATTACATTCTAATAGGCTCCATAAATTCTTTTTGTAGCACTGCTAAAATAGCGTACTAGTTATAATATTTGCATAGCAAAGGTTCAAAAGCTGGCAGAAACATTTTATTTTAATGACACATTTTCTCTTCTTTAAACAGTTCTATCCTTGGGCTCTTAAAAAAGAAAAGAAAAAAAAAGTCCAGGGGTTTACTATACTACTATACTAGCAAGATTTTACTCCCAGCTTTCCACTATCACAAGTAGCTGATGAGATATCTAGGAGCTCAGATTGTACCTTTTACTTTAGGTGACTGCAAAAATCCTGGACTTATTATTTGGGGGGTGGGGAGAGAAATTATCTAGCTAAGAAAAGAAAATTGTATTTTTCAAAAAAAAATGTTGGGTTTTGAACTACAATCTCCTCTTATGCTAAGCACAGATCACAGGCATTTTATTTTTTTCATCCCTGTTATTAAAGGGAGGTATTGAAAAGGATACTATGGTGATGGCTAAGCAGACAAAGCACATCATCTTCCTAATTGCTTTCCCAGGAACTTGGCAAAAATAATAACATTGTCAGACTCGGCCATAAAACACTTTAAAAGCCAAGGAATGTTGATAGGATGGTAGAAGATACTAGGAAATAAGAAAAGGTTCTGGGAACCAAAGCCAGTATTAGATAATCTTATAAAGTAACTGTCTAGAACAGTGATGGCGAAACTTTTAGGCTCAGTATGTCAAAAATTCAGAAAATGCCTAGCTTGACCCTAGAATAGAACAAAACAGAACAGAATAACAGGGACCTTGGAGCAGGGGTGAAATCCAGCAGGTTCTGACAGGTTCTGGAGAACCGGTAGTGGAAATTTTGAGTAGTTCAGAGAACCGGTAGCGGAAATTTTGAGTAGTTCGGAGAACCAGCAAATACCACCTCTGGCTGGCCCCAGAGTGGGGAGGGAATGGAGATTTTGCAGTATCCTTCCCCTGCCACGCCCACCAAGCCACACCACACCTACCAAGCCATGCCCACAGAACCGGTAGTAAAAAAAATTGGATTTCACCACTGAACTCATTCCATTAGGATATTTTCAGATTGGAAAGTCTGAGCAGCCAGAGATGATGCATTATGATAGGCCAATGTATAATAAAATCTTGTATTTCATATAATACAGTGTTCTCCAAACAACACAAAGTGAGATTCAAAAGAAATTCTCAAGCACGCTGAGAATAAAGTAGAGAAAATTAAGACTCTTTTACAGAAGAGGAAACGTTTTGAGATATTGCAAGTTAGATTTCATCAGGACATTATATAATAAGTACAGATAAGAGCAACAAAGATGATTAGGGGACTGGAGGCTAAAACATAAAGAACGGTTGCTGGAATTGGATAGGTCTAGTTTAATGAAAAGAAGGACTAGGGGTAACATGATAACAATGTTTCAATATCTCAGGGGCTGCCACAAAAGAAAGGGTGTCAAGCTATTCTCCAAAGCACCCGAAGGCAGAACAAGAAGCAATGGATGGAAACTAATCATGGAGAGAAGCAACCTAGAACTAAGGAGAAATTTCCTGACAGTTCAAACAATTAATCAGTGGAACGACTTGCTTCTAGAAGTTGTGGATGCTCCAACACTGGAAGTTTTTAAGAAGAGATTGGACAGTCATTTGCCTGAAATGGTACAGGGTTTCCTGTCGGAGCAGGGGTTGGAGTAGAAGACCTCTAAGGTTCCTTCTAACTCTGATACTCTGTTATTCTGTTAATGATACTGAGTTAGACAAACCAGTCGACTGACTATATAAGGAAATTTTTTTCAAATTCATATATTTGTAAGGCATTTGGATAGCCCAGATGGAATGTGTGTATTCTTATGTCATCCTTGACATTCTTGTTTTTAAAGATACGTCACTCTGATATTGAATAAGAATAATTCACTTTCTGGAAAACAATTATGGTGCTCAAGTTTACAAATTCCAAAAAGCATATACTGTATGTTAACAGTCAAATGATAGGATTATGAGGTAGTGTCAATCATACTATATATCATAGTGGACTCATCCTCAAACATCTATTTCCTACTGCCACTTGACTTGATAAGACAATTTTGTGATGTAGTATTTCCCCCCCTCAATTATAGGAGTCACTGAGTACCTACGGTATAAGCATATAACCCATTCCAGAATACTACACTATGCTGTCTTTTCGGCCACTGGAAAGGTGATATTGTACTGATGTTATGAAGTCTTGATGATCCCCTTCTAATGCAAGAGCTTGTGGAATAGTGGGCATTTCTTGGAAAAAGTATAGAGAGATTGAGTTTTTAAAATGATTATATTTTATTCAATGTATTGTGTAGTCGGGCTGCAATAGGCAAGAACAGACCAGCATAGATACAACAGCATTTATTGATTCACACTGAACTCAGGAACAACAGGCAAATCCCTGTAATTTATACTCTGGGCCCACAGGGCCTTAACCAATCATAATACTAGAAAGAGCCCGCCCAAATATGAATGTTCTAAGTTTCCCTCCAAAACAGTTGAAGTTAACAGTTAGGGTCATCTAAAGGTTAGTTTCACTTTAGCAGGGTGAAGTTAACAGTTAAGTTAACATCTAAAGGTTAGTTTCACTTTAGCTGGGCTTAACACAACTATATATATTCAATACATAACACAATTAATGTGATTGTGTGCTGCAGGATTACTGGTAAGAAGATTTCTCTAGGTTAGTCACTGTATTAAACATTTTGTAGGGACAGATTTCAGTTAGCTATAAGCCATTGAGGCCTAATTAGGACTGTACATTGTTCCAGGCGGATGTGAATACAAAACCTATCTGGAGATCATTAAAGCAGATGCATCTGCTTTCAGGATCATGTAACTGGAGTGGAAGCTTCTCCACAGCCTGGGAATTGGTGCAACTGCTTTAATAAGTTGTAGAGAGTTGCTACATTTGTGCTCCCACCAATATCAAAGGACCTGTTTCAAATTGAACCTGAACCCTTGGTTCCAACAGTATTAAAAAGAAATATTTTACTGTGGATTTAGTGTTGTAAATGAAAGTAATCTCAGTTGTTTACAACTGAGGTGCACTCCAAATAAAATAAAATAAAACAGAAGCCATATGATTAATTTGCCACATTATTAGGTCCATGGAGGACTTCTTCATGTTGGAACAAATGCTACTTATTAGTTTCATAATTAAGGCCATTCGTCTATGAGTTTCAAAGCCTTCTAAATGTGCAGTTTAAGACTGAAAGGCTGCCGCTTTAATGCAGAAATGTTTCATATGGTAATTTCACACTCTAGGAAGATTTTAATCCATATATTATTCAGCATTAGCCTTGTACATAGTGGTTCAAAACAATAAAAGCATGATTGTGCCAAACAGTGCAGGCAACATCAATAAAATATGAGTTATAGACTCGGGAAAGAAAGAACCTACTGTACTGATTTATGGAGTTTCTCAATACCTGGGTTGCATAACGAGCACTCTTGCCTTTGACATCTCAACAAGAACTTAAAATCCATGGGAAGGACTATCAAGACAATCTTACACTGCAAAAGTGTCTTCCATTGGCCTGAACAAAAACAAAGGGAGGGATTTTAATTAAAGTTCCCAGGGAAGCTACTATGGAAGACGAATGTTTACCGGAAAAGAATGAAAACAAATGAGAGTCCATACCCATGCTGGATATGGGTAAGTGTAGTGTAGTTTAACATATTACACACTGAGTTAAAAAGTCTGCGTTTAAGGACAGGGGTCCTCCTTTGAGAGGTTGTAGAGGAGGAAAAGACAGCAACTGCAGCATTTCAAGTTGAATTGGAATGCTGAAATCTCTCTTCCACCTTTCTCCTAAAAACAGTATGAAATCCATATTTAACCATTGTGACCAGCTGCTCAAATCTCACTTGTTTAAATATCCCCCTTGATGCTTCCCCATTTCTCTGTTTAAATGTTTTGCAATTTGGAAGGTGTGTTTACTGTATAGTGGCTCATCAGTTTCAATGTGCTGGCCTTACTGAGAGTATCTCTATCTCTCTCAGCTTCCATATTCAAAATTCTGTGCACAGTAATCTTTTTAGCTTCTTTTCCAGAGACAGTTTGACAAGAAACAGGGCGTCCTGATATGGCTTGTGAGTTCTGCAATCCAAGTAACTGAAATTTTCTTTAATTGTTCTATCAGATTCAATTTTGGAAGTCTGTCAGTTTCCATAGTATTGATTTTGCACTAATTCTATGCCCTATTTGCTATAGCAATGTTAAATGTTTTAAATCCCAAATGTCAGCTCCATATACAAGCATAGTGATAATGTTGGCTTTGTATACCATAATAATTGGGGTTAAGGAAACTTGATAACAGTAATTTTTTTTTAATTTTAGCAAAGAATTTATATGTTGCCTCACTCTGAGTGAGCTCCTTTAATGGTGAGGGAGCCAAGATCTAGTCTAAATAAGAAGGAGCTCTGTTGGCTTAACATCTAATAGCTATCTATGGCTGTGATGTCATTTTCTGAAAACCATGATTCTTGATTTTGATTTATTAATAATCATCGAATTATTATGGCAATAGTCAAGTCTTCTTAACAATCCATGCAACACAACTTGTGAATATGGCAACAGAATCATATTGTCAGCATATAGTAAGGTGTTGCCATGTGTGTTGAGTACCTTAGGCATGTGTACTTCAGGATGGAGTACTTCAGCCACTGACTGAAGGTACCATCACAGCAAGATTTGCAAGTATCACCATAGTAGGGTTCCAATCAAGGCATGTGAAGACCACTGTGTATGCTCCAACTGAAGATGCATGCAAAGCTAAGAGGAATCCATTTCATGAGCAGCTATAAGACACCATCAATGATGGTGTCTCCAACCATGAAATCACACTGCTGATTATCTGAATACATGGTTGGCAAGAAGGGGCAAGCTGGCAAGGAGGGAGAACATGCCATGGCCTACATGGATTCTGAATCAAAAACAAGTGAGAATGGAGAAAGCATGCTGTTCATTTGTAATATAAACAGCCTGTATATGAAACACCATTTTGCACATAAAACCATCCATAAGACATGGTGATCGAACAAAATCAACGAAGTCTGCATTAGTAAATAATAGAGATAAATTATTCTTGACCTGAGGACATATGGTGGAGTGGATGTTGGTTCTGATCATCATCCCTCATCATCATATTCAAGCTCCAGCTAAAGAGAAAGCAGCAGTCACACTTGGACTTCCCTTCTGTTGTGGAAGAGCTGAAAGACCATGCTGCTGCCAACCAATACAAAGGGAACCTGGAGAATCATTTCTGGCAACAGCAGCATTAAGTTGCCCTCAAAGATATATGGATAGACAACCATATATATTTTTTTTCAAAACATTTGAATTGGTTCCCAGAATCCCTGGTTTAAGGCACAGTGATGGGATTTCATTTTGATATGGATCTTTATTATTAATGTTGCAAAGTTTATTCAATTCCTGTCCCCACTTTTCAGAACTACAAAAGCGATGGAGGATGTTGTACTTAATCCGTCTTGCCTATTAATAATTTATTTGGGGAAGGGGATATTGTCAGCCTGCATCTTTGGGGAACTCTCACAAGCAAGTACAGGGAAGAGTGATCCCCTTGTGTCATTTTGAAAATTATTTTGCATGTTCTTTTTCAAAGCTTTTTTTTGTACACTTTCCACAAGCTGATGACAAAAATGTAGGTCACTTTGAAGGTTTTGATTTCCAGCAAGAAACAGCTTCATTTAACATATGATGGGTGTAATTTTAGAGCAGGCTGACAGAATTTCAAAAGTAATTCATATTATAAAGCACCGGGAAAGACAATTTGACTGATAGAATCTCAATTCAAAATACTATATTAAACACATAATGAGCCTGTTGGAAGTTGGAGAACTTCCATCTTGCCTTTTTCGTATCTCATATTAGCTATTTGGATTAATATAATTTGAGTACCTATTATTGTGGTCAAAATGGAGTGGTGAACATGTACATTTATTTCATCTTTCTCATCTGTTTCTCCTCAAGACTATGCATGATGATGCTGTTCCTTTTTATCTGCACTATAACAGAATTAGCATAAGACCATTCATCTACTTATCAGTCAGATTCCATGGCTGAACAAAGAGCTGAATTCAATATCTCTGATCCACGGTGACCATATTATCTTGGTATTGTGCCAAACATTTATTTGGCATTTAAATAAAACCATTCCCATTCAGTGTGATGGGCAGAAGTGCCATTTAAAGGAGAACCAGAACCATTTCCGGTTGGGGTGGAGAAATTCTAATGGTTCTGTTAGTTACAAGATGGCAAGGGCTGTGGGAGAAGGTCTTATCATCTCTGCAGTGGTTTTCAGGTTTCCCATGTATCAGTTAAATCCCCCAAACTGTAATTCCTTCTATGGGATTTTTTTTCACATAGGTTGCAGTGACAGAGAGTATAACTTAATATTAACAATATCTTCAGTCATCTCTCAGCAGTAAAATACTGTAAAAAAAAAAAAAGGAAACTTCTCCTCTCAAAACTAAAATGCTAGGAAAATAGTGAAAGGGAAGTTTTTTGTTTTAACAGGGCAAAAATATTCCTGGGAACTTGAAAGACAGATTTCAACACAATGTCTGTATATTGTACACTACTTTCAAAACCCCTTATCCAGAATTGATTACTGTATGGGAGAATAAATTGTGGAAATCTCAAGCGCAAATATCAGCTAATGCCTGACCTAGCAAAACAGTGACTTCATTAAGCTGATGCAGACATTCCATGTACAAATTGAACAATGCCACAGTTCGGAAATAAAGCCTCCCTATTCCTATGACAAGTGTTGGATCAGGTGTCTGACAGCTTTAGTTAAAAAGAGTCTCAGATAGCAAAATTAGAATACATCCTCTAGATGTAAGGAAGATAGAAAATCATATGCTCTTTGAAAGAAAATAATATATCCTATAAATTGTTTTGCTCTCTGCCAAATGAGTTGCACTTCTTCACCTGTTCCTCCCAAAAGACCTATTAGGAAGGTCAAACCATCACTCATCGTTTGCCTAAAAACTCATGTGGCTTTTAGTGCTTTCACATACATCCGCTGTCATAGCAACAAGGTCGCTTCCTTCTTCCTTAATGCACCTCTCTACTTTTCATTTTTTTTTTTTTTTTTTTTTTTTTTTTTTGCCTTTTCTAAAATGTCGACACTTGCTAAGTGAAACTTGGAAACCAGACAATGCAATCAGCGTTCCTCTCAAGTTCTTTCGGTGGGGGACTGAAACCTTCCACTTCACCTACCTTTAAGCACACCATCAAGAAGCACTATTATATTTTCTATTCAAGCAAACTGCCGTTTTAGAACCAACCAAAGACTTAGGCATTTTTCTAATTTCTTCTTTCTGGGGAAAAATGGTTTCAACATTACAGTAAAAAGGTTGAATAGCAATGTGAGTTGATCACGTTTAAAATGTTAATAACTCTTCCAAGGCCTGCCTTTTGATACTGGGCATTGATGTAATCAAGGAAATAAGGTAATTTACTCAGTCCCTTATTTTTTCTTGATTAGGGATAAGCTTCCTTATTTTTTAAAAAATAATGTTATTATTCCTTAACATTGTTGCCATGTATTTTGAGAGCCAGGAAATTCTACAGAGTAGTCTGGCTGCCAGAAGTTGCTAGTTCGATTAGTTCACGCTGTCACGCTATCCAGGGTGAGGAGGCCAAGTAGCTTCACACCTAGACATTGGCATTTGAACATAGATCTTTTTTAACATTTATATTTTATTGTGTTCTACGACTCTAGATGAAATGTTAATATATGTTGCTAGTCCATATACGATATGCCATATGCTAAATAAATAAATAAATAAATCCTTAACATCTAAATGAATCAGGGTTTTTTTCCCAGGACTTTGCCACTTTAAAAAAACAAACAAAACCCAAGCTTGCATAGTATGGATCATCTTGGCAGGTTACATGAAAGTAATAGTATAGAACAGGGGTGTCAAACTCGCGGCGTCATGTTGTCGTCATATGACGTATCGCGACTTTTTCCCCCTTTGCTAAAACAGGTGGGTGTGGCCAGCGTGTGATGCATCCGGGCCGCGGGCCGCGGGTTTGACACCTCTGGTGTAGAAGATTGTCCCGAGTTTGTCTAATGGTAATTCTCTGACTGATCCTCCCTAACACAACACTGAACAGATATTCTCAAAATTCCAAATGTGCTCTCAAAATTCTAACAAGAATCCCTACCTTTTTGATGATCCACTATGGCTCTTTTGATGAGCATTCTAGTCTTGTGTGCAACTACTTCAAAGCACAACATCCCTCATCCCACTCTACCACCTCCAAATCCATATAGAAAGGCTGATCAATTTGATCACTGAACCTTATTTCAACATTGATGAGTGAGAGAAAAACAAGTTCCATTAGACATGAAGGCAGCATAGTTGAGGATTCAGAATATGTTTTGTGGCACCTACTAGTCATGAACAAAGTATTGATGCACCTAGACAGAAACCATGAGGAAACTGAAAAAAAATATCTGTATACTATTGTGTCAGAAAACAATAGCAATAGCAATAGCACTTAGACTTATATACCGCTTCATAGTGCTTTACAGCCCTCTCTAAGCGGTTCACAGAGTCAGCATATTTTGTTAGTTTTGTTAGTTTTGTTAGCTGCCACCAAATAAAGTGCAATACAAGTCGTCCTTGACTTACAACCATTTGTTTAATAACTATTTGAACTATTAGTCTAACACAGCGGTTCTCAACCTGTGGGTCGCGACCCCTTTGGGGGGTCGAACGGCCATTTCACAGGGGTCGCCGCGCGCGCTAGCCTGCCATCTTGGTGCCACCGTCACTGCAGGGGTGAAATGCTCCCGGTTCGGCCATGCCTGTGGGTCGCTGGACAGCCGGTAGCGACGGAATTGGGAGACTTCGCCCACCTGCCCGGACGCCGCCATTTGGGTTCTTTTACCCTCTGCGCATGCGCAGAATGCTTTCCACCCCCCCGGACACCGCCATTTGGGTTCTTTTACCCTCTGCGCATGCGCAGAACGCTTTGCGCATGTAGAAAGCAGGCACGCCTGAACCGGGAGCATTTCACCCCTGGTGCCATGCCCCCTTTGTCACCTCATCCCGCGCGGGGAGGGGGCGGGGGGGGGGTCGTGGCAGCGGGGGGGTCGCGGCATTAGAAAGGTTGAGAACCACTGGTCTAACACTTATAACCATTGTAGCATCCCCATAGTCATGTGATCAAAATGTGGGTGCTTGGAAACCCACATGTATTGATGATAGTTCCAGTGCTCTGGGGTCATGTGAACACCATTTGCAATTTTCCCAGCTGACTTCTGACAAGCATAGTCAATGGGTGAAGGTGGATTTGCTAAATGACTGCATGATTTACTTAACAATTGCAGTGATGCACTTAACAACCGTGGCAAAAAAAGGTAGTAAAACCGGGCACAACTCACTTAGCAACTGTCTTGCTTAGCAACAGAAATTCTGGTCCCAATTGTGTTTGTAAGTTGAGTGCTACCTTAATGTCTGGTTTAAACTGATATGCTGCTTCTCAGCAACAGTATCTTTTGACATGAATGCTTTACAACAGGGGTGTCAAACTCACGTCGTCACGGCAGCATCATGTGACATATCAGGACTTTTTTCCCTTCGCTAAACTGGGTGTGGGTGTGGCCAGCGGGTGAGGCATCTGACCCGTGGGCCGGGAGTTTGTCAGCCCTGCTTTACAACAAAGTTCTAAACAATGATCTCCTTAGAGTTTTTACTCCCCAAAAATGTATTGTTTCCAGAAAAACTGGAAAATACGTAAGAGATAGAGCATACTTTGAAGCTTAACTGTTCACAAAATATGTGTGTCTTAACCAAGTAGGCAAAGTGGCTCAGGTCAATGCAATCCTAGGTTGCATTAATAGCGGGATAGAATCAAGATCACATGAAGTTTTAGTACTGTTTTACAAAGCCTTAGTAAGACCACACTTGGAATACTGCATCCAGTTCTGGTCACCACATTACAAAAAAGATGTTGAGATTCTGGAAAGAGTGCAGAGAAGAGCAACAAAAATGATTAGGGGGCTGGAGGCTAAAACACATGAAGAACGGTTACAGGAATTGGGTATGTACAGCCTAATGAATTGCTTACAGGAATTGGGTATGTCTAGTCCAGGGGTCTGCAACCTGCGGCTCCGGAGCCACATGCGGCTCTTTAGGCCCTCTGCTGCGGCTCCCTGTCACCCTGTCATGGCAGAGGGATGAAAGAGCCATCATCCTGTCATGGCAGTGGCATGGCCGAAGCCTTAGTGCGGGAGCGAAGCACCCCTCTACTTGCCTTTGTGTGGCAACAGCATTCCGCCTTCATTGTGGTACATTTGCTGTTGTTGCCAGCAAAGAGGGCTGGGAGAGAATGGCGGATCTTGCGGGGTGGGGGCCATCCCCCAAGCCTGGCCTTCCTCCTCCCTTGTCAGCGGGGCCAAGAGAAAGAAGGGGGCAGCGTGGGGAAGTGCTCCCCTCCCCCGCCGAGCACCAAGCACAACAGCCCCGGGGGGGGGGAATGGCCCAGCAGAAGCGGCCCCATTGGCGAGTTGGACGGCAGAGAAGCCTGGCTCGGCTCTCACAGCAGAACGCTGTTCGCCACCTTTGAAACACGCCACTTTCTGTTTCCTGTTCCTGGCTGGGGCCATGGGGGGGGAGCAGAGGCATCAGGGCTGCTTCCCCCCCTTAGCAAGCCAGGCCTGGAGGAGCATGGAGAGTTGCAGGTGAGTGCCGGAGGGTCAGAAGACACGCTCCGATGTTGCCCCAACACGCGTTTCCAGCGCATGCTTCTCTGTTCCGAAGTAGGATTGAGTGGGGAGAAGGGAGCAGGAGGAAGGGGGAAGGGTAGGAGGGAAGGAGAAGCCCGGCTGGCTTTCCTTTGACGTGGGGCAGGGGGAAGACCCAATACTCCCTCCATGGCCTGCCCGCTACTCTTGCAGTGCCTTGCACAGCACAGTGAAAGCTAGCGTGCTTCACAATGGGGGAGACTGGGTCTCCTCCCCTCCTGGAGCCCATTCCCTGGCCCCACTCGCCCCTGGCAACTCTCTCTCTCTCTCTCTCTCTCTCTCTCCCTCCCTCCCTCCCTCCCTCCCTCCCCCTGTGTCTCTTCTCACTCTCACTCTCACAACGGGAGCCACAAAACCTGGGTAGATGTGGCTGGGGGGGTCATGTGACTGTGTGGGAGTGAGTGACATCGAGTTGGCCACGCCCACCCAGGTTTTGTGGCTCCCGTTGTTTTGTTTTCTGTGGGAAACGGGCCCAAGTGGCTCTTTAAGTGTTTAAGGTTGCAGACCCCTGGTCTAGTCTAATGAAAAGGACTAGGGGTGACATGATAGCACTGAGGGTCAACATTTGACAGGGTCAAAGTATTTTCCAAAGTACCAAAAGGCAAGATAAGAAACAATAGTTGGAAATTAACGAAGGAGAGAAGCAACTTAGAACTAAGGAGAAATTTCCTAACGGTGAGAGCAATAAACCAATGCAATAACTTGCCTTTAGAAACTGAGGGTGCTCCAGCATTGGAGGCTTTCAAAAAAAGATTGGACAACCACTTGTCTGAAATGGTATAGAGTCTCCTTCTTTGAGCAGGGGGTTGGACTAGAAGACCTCCAAGGTCCCTTCCAACTCTGTTATTCTCTGTTCTGTATTCTATGACTTTTCTTCAAATGTATTGCTTAAGTGCTTTTCATTCAGAATCTGTTGGGAAATTTGAGGCAGCAGCTTAAACAATTATAGATATTGCCTCTGATATACAGCTGCAAACCAGGCCTCTTATTATATGTTCCCTGGGTTGGCAGTCCTACTTTGCTAATGACAGGATCAGGTGCCCTATTATAAGGCAGCAATTTTATTTTTAAATGTATTCCTTCCCCCCCCCCCCAGTATATTACCTAAAGAAAAAACATTGTCTTAACCTTCTCTGTTATGCCCTTTGGAGAATCATATTATGATTTTATTATCCCATCCTACAACTATTGCATAATTTGTTGAAAATAAGGCTCTGCCCCCAGGCCAGGGGTTAGGGTAGACCAGAGATGGGTTTCAGCAGGTTCTGACCAGTTCTGGAGAACCGGTAGTGGAAATTTTGAGTAGTTCAGAGAACCGGTAAATACCACCTCTGACTGGCCCCGCCCCCATCTATTCTCTGCCTCCCGAGTACCAGCTGATCGGGAGGAAATGGGGATTTTGCAATAACCTTCCCCTGGAGTGGGGTGAGAATGGAGATTTTACAGTATCCTTCCCCTGCTACGCCCACCAAGCCACACACACCAAGCCACATCCCGGTAGTGGAAATTTTGAGTAGTTCAGAGAACCGGTAAATACCACCTCTGACTGGCCCCGCCCCCATCTATTCTCTGCCTCCCGAGTACCAGCTGATCGGGAGGAAATGGGGATTTTGCAATAACCTTCCCCTGGAGTGGGGTGAGAATGGAGATTTTACAGTATCCCTCCTCTGCCACGCCCACCAAGCCACGCCCACCAAGCCACACCACGCCCACCAAGCCACGCCCACAGAACCGGTAGTAAAAAAAAATTGAAAACTGTTAGATAGTGGGTAGAGATGACAGTAGACAGACTTCCAAAGCAGCTCTTTATTTCAGCTCTTGTGTAAGCAACCAGCAAAGAGCAGTCTGACAGCTTGCCCTTTTATAGGGACCTGTCACACAGACCAGCCAATAGC
>QLTV01002845.1:1534676-1550269 GCA_003457575.1 Thermophis baileyi | reverse complement strand
CGCCGGCGGGTGGAAGGTGGACATAGCGGCAGAAGGAGGCAGGAAGATGTCTGCCTGGCTGGTTGAAAGTGCTGAAGAAGCTAGTCACAGTTCTCCTGGCCCAAGCCCTCGTCGCCACTGTTAGATAGTGGGTAGAGATGACAGGAGACAGACTTCCAAAGCAGCTCTTTATTTCAGCTCTTGTGTAAGCAACCAGCAAAGAGCAGTCTGACAGCTTGCCCTTTTATAGGGAGCTGTCAGACAGACCAGCCAATAGCGTTTGAGCTTTTTCCCGCTCAAACGCTGGACCTGGTTGAAACCATGCAACACAGTTGAAACAGTTAGAACATAACAAAAACCACCACTGGGGTAGACGCTGAGGTTTTTTGTTGTTGTTGGGGCAAGATTGGTTTATTTTATTCTTCCATTGTTTGGTCTTTTTTGTGGATATCATAAGCTACCCAGAGTCTTTTGAGATCAGGCAGTGACTAAATCTAATAATAAATTTAAAAACAAACAAATTTTCTCTTGCTCAGATGACTGGAGGGGGGAGAAATCAGAATGTTGTGGCTTGTAGCCATGATGCTAAAGGAAACTGGAAATTGCACTACAAAATCTTTTGAGGTTAAATCTAGTCTAGAATGACATTTGCCTATAATTTTTTGAAATATTAACAACCTTAACAATCTTCTGCTTAGTCATTTGACTGTATAAAGAAACCGTACTAAGAAAAAGTAAGAACATATTCACAATATCTTGGCTCAGCCCTATACTAGGTTCGTTATACCTGGTGCAATTTGAATCAATGATCACATTGAGAGAGGAAACTGGGGTTTAACACTTTATTTCTGCACAGAATTAAAGAGAGGTACATTGGAACCCATGTGCAAATCAAGAATGTCTGCTGATATTCAACAAGCTGTTTTTATACCATAAAACCACATTCAGGTAGTGCTTTACTTACAACCATTCGTTTGCTGACCATTCAAAATTACAATGGCACTGAAAAAAAGTGACTTATGACCATTTTTCCCGCTTGTGACCATTGCAGGATCCCCATGGTCACCTGATCAAAATTCAAATGCTTGGCAACTGGCTCATATTTATGACGGTTGCAGTGTCCCAGGGTCATGTGATCACTTTTTGAAACCTTATGACAAGTAAAGTCAATGGGGAAACCAGATTCACTTAACAACCGTGTTACTAATTTAACAATTGCAGTGATTCACTTAACCACTGTGGCAAGAAATTTAATTGTAAAATGGGACAAAACTCATCAACTTCTCAAAACTCAACAACTATTATCTTAGCAACACAAATTTTGGGCTCAGTTGTGGTTGTAAGTTGAGGACTACCTGTATGGACATCAGAACTTCCTAATATTTCCATTACTTGTTCCTGAATTACATGCGCAGTTTAAGTTAATATCCTGCAAGAAGCATGGGATGCCCCTAATTAGCTAAGCTCTTTACCTCTGGGTGTTTTTTAACATGTTAATGATGAACTTTTGTCCTGAGATTCTTGAGTATGGTTTATGCAACATGCCACAGTTACCTTTTCTTGTTATTGAAATGGGCCCACTTGCAAAATTCTTCAGCACAGTTACAAAATCACAATCAGTTAGCTTGACTAACGCTTCCTATAACTGAAGCATTTGTGGTCAGCCTTCTTAGCTTCTTCTGGTAAAATAGGTGTAGCTAACTGCTGATTCTAATGATGGCTATATTAAGCAAAAGCATAAGTGACTAGCTCTTGTTGAAGTTAATTCATGGCTCACTTGCAAAAGCCCTTAATAGTTTGCTAATACATTAATAGGCCAGGCTTCAGGTCCTCATATTATCACCACTTCTGCGCTCAAACCTGCAATCTGTTCTAGCTGATCCATCCTCTTCTGAATTGTCTTTGATTTAAAAAACACAGTCTTTCTAGTACTGTACAAAAAGTGTGACAATTTATTCTCAGTGTCCCAGTATGTCTTAATTTTTAAGAAAGACATAAGCAATCAGCTCTTACTACAGATTATAATTTACAATCAAACAAAATATGTGCAATGTTTTTCACAGCTAGAATAGCAAATACACACAATCTTTCTGTGAAACAACTCTGTAAGACTTCCCATGTCTTACCAAAGAATCAAGTTGTTCTGTAGAGAAAGCTCTTCTAAGGGGTTGGCATGCAAATTGTTAAATATTTCTCTACATGGAAAACTGATTTATGTTTTGCCAGCTACTTCAAGGCCTTTGTATGCTTAAAAGATGCTAGACCTCTTTGAAACTGTTGAAACTGTTTGTGGCCTTCAGGTATGTTTGAACTGGGAATTAAATAGAAAATCCATATTGGGAAAAAAATGTGTTTGTAATTTGAACAGCCCAAGTGTAAGAGGACTTAAAAGTTTGCTCTTCAAAACACAGCTTTGATAGTCTGAGTTCATTGATAGAAACTTCAGTCAGTAATTAATACTTTAATTTTGAAATGACTTTGCATTGGAGATATTTCCAGCTCTTCCCTAACTACAGAGGCAAGAATGGATTTATTGACCTCCAAGATACCTTTTAAAAATGTAGGCAGTATATGCAGCAATAAGAGAACATTTATGAGTCCTCATAGTTTTGTTACCATTTGTTACCATAGTAATTATTACATCATGATCATCATGTTAGCCATTGTCTATCCACTGCAGGATGAAGGCCTCTTCCGCATACTTCCAACCAATACGGTCCTGAGTTTTCTTTTGCGCAATAGTTGCTGATGTTGTCAATCCATCTTGTTTTAGGTCTCTTTCGTGGATGCTTTTTATCAAGTGGAATCCATTCTATGACTGCCTTGGTCTACCTGCCATCAGTTCTTCTTGCTATGTGACCAACCCATTTCCATTTCATTTCTTTTACTCTCTTGATGATATTGTATACTTTCAAGGAGCCGAGGTGGCGCAGTGGTTAGAGTGCAGCACTGCAGGCTACTTCAGCTGACTGCTAGCTGCAGTTCGGCGGTTCAAATCTCACCGGCTCAAGGTTGACTCAGCCTTCCATCCTTCTGAGGTGGGTAAAATGAGGACCCAGATTGTTGGGGGCAATATGCTAACTCTGTAAACCACTTAGAGAGGGCTGTAAAGCACTGTAAAGCGGTATATAAGTCTAAGTGCTATTGCTATTTGTTCTCTAATCCATGTGCACTGCAGGTTTTTCTATGTGGTTAGTAAGCTGCAATATGAAATTGGAGTGGGCTGTAGCCTTCAATGAGTTCCTCTTAAAATGCCTGCAGACATTGTGGGTGAGCCATCACTGGAGGCTTTTAAGAAGAAACTGGACAGCCACTTGTCTGAAATGGTATAGGGTTTCCTGCCTGAGCAGGGTGAAGACCTCCACGGGCCCTTCCAACTCTGTTATTCTGTTAAATATTAGACATATATCTGATTGCTGTACTGTTTTTAGGTATTTGATGCACATTTAGACTTTGACTGTGATGCTGTTAATCAAGAGACAACTAGAAATTAACAGGAACAAATGAAATGAAATTAGTAAAATTACAAATAAATTGAACTAGGCAAAACTCATTTATTACACTGTAGAGTTATTCAGAAACTAGAAACATATCATTTGTGTCAGAAGTTACATCCAAGACGTTGTTACCAGAGCAATGGAATTACATTCATTTAACTGGAATACAAACATCACTCCAGAAAAGTGGGGGAACATACAGATAAATTCTTAATAAAGCAATAGAATTTGTAAAATGAATTAAAATGAAAAATACACAATCATCTGATGAATGTTTCTCTTATAGAAAAATCACTAATTCAAGGAACCCTCTGGATCCACCCCTCAAAACCACAAAGTAGCTGTAGCCATTTCAAAGCTTGGTATGGCTACTTCGAAGCCCTTCCCGAGTCTTTTGGGACTGTTATGTGAATATCTAAAAAACACTTGTGATGGGATAGATGGCAAAAACTTTATTCGTACATACATGTCTTTGGCTCTGCCAAGCTTTTGGGACAAACTTTAAAGTGTTTTTAATTTAAAAGATGAGATCCTGGAATGGTGCAAACTGCCAGCATAACCATTTTCAATCAATCAATCAATCAGAGCAGAACTGGAAGGGACCTTGGAAGTCTTCTAGTCCAACCCCCTGCTCAAGCAAGAGACCGTATACAATTTGAGAGACGTGGCTGTTCAGTCTCTTCTTGAAAACTGCAGTGATGAAGCACCTACAACTTCTGAAGGCAAGCTGTTCCACTGGTTAATTATTCTCACTGTTAGGAAATTTCTCCTTAATTCCAGGTTGCTTCTCTCCTTGATTAGTTTCCATCCATTGTTTCTTGTCTTGCTTTCTGGTGCTTTGGAAAATGGATTGACCCTCTCTTCTTTGTGGCAGCCCTTCAAATACTGGAATGCTATTATGTCACCCCTAGTCCTTCTTTTCTCTAGACTAGCCATACCAAATCCTGCAACCGTTGTTCATATATTTTAGTCTCCGGGCCTTTAATCATCTTAGTTGATCTTCTCTGTACTTTTTCCAAAGTCTCAACATCCTTTTTTGGGAAGTAGTGACCAACACTGGATGCAGTATTGCAGGTGTAGTCTTACTAAGGTTTTATAAAGTGGTACTAATACTTCCTGTGATTTTGATTCTGTTTATAAATTTTCATAAATGCTCTGAAGCTTCTAGGCTTATAGCCACATAAGAGTTTAAAAACAGTATTGGTTACAGACTAGTATTTTGGAACCATGTTCACCTGCCTATAAAAAAAGTGCAAGATATATTTGGCAGTGGTCAGCAGAACTGTAAAGATAACTCTGATATATGAGTATTTTGTTGCTTGTATCCTTACAATTTAAATTGACTGGTTCCTACTATGATTTAATTGCTTATTTGTACCCGGACTATCATTAAGTGTTGTACCTTATGATTCTTGATGAACTTATCTTTTCTTTTATGTACACTGAGAGCATATGCACCAAGACAAATTCCTTGTGTGTCCAACACACTTGGCCAATCAAAAATTCTATTCTATTCTATTCTATTTTATCAATCATGCCCACCATGGCAGTCATTTTATGCTTATATCCAAATATCTTTCCAGGTGTCCCCACCACCAAACAAAAGTTAACTACTATATCCATTAATTAAGTAAACCTGCTTAAATCTCACTTACCTAACTTCCTAAAAAGACATATGCTGCAAGTTAGCTTTAATAAAATAACTGCAGTACTTTCATTTATGAAGTTAATAGGTCCTGGTCTTATTTACAGCGCAAAGCTATGTCTCCTGGCATTCCATAGAAAGTCTTGCATAACATAGTTTGCTGACAACGCTATACATTCTCTTCTTTCTGGAGATTTTTCCTCCATTCACAAAACTATGCCTTCATAGTTTTGTGAATCTGTTTAGCATCTATCCCATCACAAACCTTCATGGTGCAAAATAGAGGTATTTTTTTCATGTTCCATTTTGAATTATTTACTATTAAGACTTATCCATAACTGAGATATTGTTGAAATAACAGAAGACAATATTTCCAATGGTCAGACTCCCACCTTCAGTATGGCACCCTACACTTTAAGTAGGTTTTTTTTTTTAAAAAATGAAGCATGCAGAGAAGGGCAATGTGGATGATTATGGAAGTTGTAATGAAATCTTAGGGCGAGGGAAAAGGAACTGAACATGTATAGCTTTCAGAAAAGATAACCAAGCGAAGATATGAATTCAAGTATCTAAAGGGGCAACCCCCAACCTTTTGGGCAACAGGGACCAGTTCTGTGGAGAGAGGTTTTTCTGAGAACTGGAGGGGGCGTGGTTTTGTGTGCTGCCTGCATCCAGTGGATGGGGCGTCACTTGTTTGCATGGCCTGGTACTGGCATGTCACGGACCAGTGCAAGTTCACAGGCTGGGGGTTGGGGACCCCTAACATAGAGCAAACGACATAGATAATACTTATATTACAGAAAAATAGGCTTTTAGTTGAAAAATATCTTAATAGTAAGTTCAACAGCTGAACCAGTTACCTATGCAGAGAACTGATTCTCCATCATCTGTACTCAAGGGAAGGCTAAGCAGTCATCTACCAGGAATACTTTAATTTAAATCCTTACACTGTACTGAATAGGTGGTTCCAACTTGTGTGAATGACCAGAGCTATCCCAACAATAGCCTGGAGAGCGTATACCTGTTATGTCCTTAAAGCAGTGGTTCTCAACCTGTGGGTCGTGACCCCTTTCGGGGTCAAATGACCATTTCACAGGGGTCGCCGCGCGCGTTAGCCCGCCATCTTGGTGCCACCGTCACTTGCAGGGGTGAAATGCTCCCGGTTCAGCTGTGCCTGCGGGTCGCCGGACAGCCAGTAGCTACAGAAGCGGGAGACTTCGCCCACCCGCCCGGACGCCGCCATTTGGGTTCTTTTATGCTCTGCGCATGCGCAGAATGCTTTGCACATGCGCAGAGGGTAAAAGAGCCCAAATGGCAGCGTCCAGGTGAAATCTCCCGCTTCCGCCTAAGCGCACGCTAGCCCGCGATCTTGGTGACTGGACCTCATCCCGCGTGGGGAGGGGGCGGGGCGGGGGTCACGGTGGCAGGGGGGTCGCGGCGGGGGGGGGGTCGCGGCATTAGAAAGGTTGAGAACCACTGCCTTAAAGCATGTTCATAACACTTTCCATTAAATGTGAAATAAACCACAAGATAAAAATTGGATGCAGGTAGCCAAATAAGTTGACAAAAATATATTACTGAAGAATATAGCCATATCATTTTATATAAGATCACTAAATTTCTAAATTTAAAAAGCTTTTGGAGTAAAAGATAATACTATAACACAATGTACATCAACCATAGCAACTTTAAGTTGTCAGAACTTCAACTCCCAGCATTCCCCAGCTAACCTGGCTGGCAAATTCTGGGAATTGAAATCCAGACATCCAGTTGCCAAGGTTGAGAAATGCTACTACAACAGATTCAATCTTTCAGTGATCCTAATCATACTTAAATTGACTGTATAATATATATTTTATTATGCATAAAGCAAGGTCTAAGCTTCCAATCCACTGAGCTCCCACTTAACCATGGAATTTCACTTAAGCCAAACTACCTGTGGTTTTTGTGGAGAAAACGTTTAGAGGAGAGATGTCTGTGGAGATTCTCAGTCATCCAGGTCATGGTTGTCTCAAAGGTCCTTTTTTTTTCAAGAGGCAACTGGACTTTCTTGTTTTTCTTTGAAGACATTTCGCTTCTCATTTCTACTTGGATGAGAAGCGAAACGTCTTCAAAGAAAAATCAGAAATCAGTTCCCTGTCTCTTGAATACCTGAAAGTGGGACATAAATCTGATGAATTATGCCATCAGGTGAAAGCTGTAGCAACAGGGCAGCCAGCAGTGATGACAGCAGAATAACAGAGTTGGAAGGGATCTTGGAGGTCTTCTAATCTGACCCCCTTCTCAAGCAAGAAATCCTACATCATTTCAGACAAATGGTTGCCTAAATCTTCTTCTTAAAAATCTCCAGTGTTAGAGCACCCACAACTTCTGGAGGCAAGTCATTCCACTGATTAATTGTTCTGTCTGTCAGGAAATTTCTCCTTAGTTCTAGATTTCTTCCATCCATTGGTTTCCATCCATTGCTTCTTGAGCAGAGTCATGGCATCACGACCTAAGCATTGCCTCTTTTGAACATACGTTGTACCAGTGCATAGATGTACAAAAAGAGCAGAACCTCTTCCCCATGAATGGGGTGAGATTTAGAACACTATCTACCACTGTGGTTTTGGAAGAATCAAGCACTAATGGAAAAAATCAAGGATAATTATTGGCCTAATTTTCCAACATTTCAGTAAATAGAGAAGCTGCTTGAAACTTGTTTGTTGTGCATTAAAAAAAAAATCAAACAGTGAATAAATCTGGAAGAGCCATTTCATTCACAGGCCCATAGCTCTATGGTCTTATACAAGATGTATAGACTCTAAAGAGAAATCAGAGTATTATATGGCCATAAAGTGAAACTTTCTGGTTTCAGTCTGCACTTGAGGTATTTTATGTCCATTTTTAGCTACTTGCATAGACAGGATTGTTCATTTGTATTTAAATTTTTAATGCCACTTTCATACAAAATGTAAATAAGCTGGGCAAGCAATGCCCTACAAAGGCATGTTATCAATCTTTCTGAAAATAAATAAACTCTCAGCTTCTTCCTTGCCATCTTCCTTCAGTGCTCACTAATCATAAGGGGGAAAAGAAAAGAAGAATTGGTGAAGCTGCTAGCTGGTAAATGACTTTCCCTTAAATGATAATTAGCTGAATTTAACAGTGTATTAAATTTCATCAGCTAATCAGTTCTGCTTTTGTTTTTCGGGGAAATATCTTCTAAAAAACCATAGAAAATAACTATAGAAAAATGTCCATTGCCTTTTTAATTATGTTAATTATATTAAATTATTTACTTATGTTAAATTCCTGTCACCCATGTATAATATATTACAGTCCTGATTTGTTGATTGAACCAAGCACAAAACAGATACTTTTAACTCCATCATCTTTTACTGCAAAAGTTTAGATAACTACTAGATCATAACAAAAAGGTAAAAAAACAACAACCCACCTTTAACTACAGTATATGTCACAGATTTTGGTAGCCTAGCTATAAACTCCTTCAGGAAGATTGTTTAACATTCTTCCTTATAAAATCCAAATGTATAAATACAACCGGTCAATTTATTAAGAGTTGGCGTATCCATTAAATGCAGATTAAAGATTATGATAAGTATAGAAAATCACAGGAAAGTTGGTGGGCTGAGCTCAGGATCTGGCAAATGTTTCAGGCCTTTCAAAGCCGTCACTCAATTTCTCATATATTTTTGTCATTATCACCTTGAGGTAGGACAAGAAGCAATGGGTGGAAACTAATCAAGGAGAGAAGCAACTTAGAACTAAGGCGAAATTTCCTGACAGTTAGAACAATTAATCAGTGGAACAACTTGCCTCCAGAAGTTGTGAATGCTCTAACACTGGAAGTTTTTAAGAAGATGTTGGATAACCATTTGTTTGAAGTGGTGTAGGGTTTCCTGCCTAGGCAGGGGGTTGGACTAGAAGACCTCCAAGGTCCCTTCCAACTCTGTTATTCTATAATTCTCCCAAGACCTTTCCAGTGGAGTCCATGGGAGATGCAACTGGGCAAGAGAGCATTATTAGCATTGTAATCCAAGTTCACTCTATTCTATGTACATGCAACTGTGACACACACAAACAAAAGGTATGAGATGGATCACAATGCCATAATAGCCATCTTACCTAGTTTGTCCTCCCTTTCACTGGAGATCGCACGAGAATATCAAAAACCTGCAGGATTTCACATATATGCGTACAAAAAGCTTGCAAGATTTGGCAACCTCCCAGGAGGTCTTCCATGCTTTAAATGTTACTTTTATGTTCATTTTTATATAATGTCAGAGAGTTTCAGCTGCTGCAAAACAAAAATGCCCTAACGTCAGTGGAGTCATCTAACAGATTCAGCTCAATTCCTGAGAATGTTGATAAATTCTTACGTCATAGCTAAGCCAAAACCTCCCATTTTTTTCTGCTTCTCCAGTCAGAGTGAGAAGGAGAGCCCAGACTGCATCTAACAGGGATCAGGCTTTGCAGAAAGGGGAAAAGCCACAGATCTGACAGGATTGTGTTGCAGGTTTTCTGAGTAGCCAGTTTATCCAAGCAGAGAAGGGGATTTCTTTATATTTTAGCTGTAACTGTATTGAAAATACTGGGCTTTAAATAGTTAATGAAGAATTTAACTTCTACTGTTTCCTTTTAATATAACCTGATATTTTATGTAGTTTGTGTGTGTGTGTGTGTGTGTGTGTGTGTGTGTGTGTGTGTGTAAAATTGTATTACATAATCCCAGTTCTAAGCAGACGTGTGGCCAACGCAACTGAAATTGCAGCTGATGCCTAATAAAGCCTTTAAATTAATTTTAATCATCTAATTGTGTCCCATATCAACATTATTAAAAGAGGAAGGAAATAAAGGGGGGGGGAAAGAACTGAGCTCTTGTATTTTCACCTTCTACACTCTAGAAGGATACTAAGCTATATCTCCTTAAGTTTTTAATTCTCTATGTAAAGCAACCAGGGCCAACATTTTATAACCCTCCATTAGTTGGAAATGCCATCCTGCTCAGAAGAAATTATTTATGTAGATTATTTTTCTGTCAGTCTTCAACTTCCAAGCCCATTTCTCAAGACTTTTAAATTTATTTAGGGCTTTTAGTAAGACTTAAACTGCTTTCTATCATTCTCAAAATAATACAGCTTTTTAAAAGATGGGTTGGTGTGTAATGTTTGTTAGTTACTATGATGCTCCCACAATTGTTACATAGAAATGATTAAAAAGCAAAAATTAAATCAAATGTAGCATCTGATAACAACATGGGATGACGTTACTGTGCTTTGTCCCAGTACCTTTAATTTCTGTATTCTTACAAGAATACCAAGCCTGCTCTTTTCTACTTATATTTGCACCTTCTATCATAAACAGGGTCCTTTTGTTATACCCACATAGTGCCTCCTTTCACATCAAGGAAAGGGCAAACATCTTCTAATTTACTGTTATCTCACTCCTTCCTCTTCAAGGACATCAATTCTTCTGCTCCATTAGAAAAGGTAGAATATTGCTTCCCGCATTATCCTTTCAATAAAGAAGGGGCAGGCAATCATTTTTCAACTACTTTCATAGAAAGCAGTGGGCCATATTCAAAAGAGGATTGCAAGGAAAACCAGATGAGGCTGAAAGGAGGAGTAGGTTACGTTAGAGCCAAAACTGTAGAATGTAAAGAACTATTTAATAAAACAGGACCCAAATCAAATAAATATCTCCAACAGTAACAAAGCCAAAGCTTTCAAGAGCTCCATAAAAGAGCATGAAATATTAGTAGCAAAATATTATTCTTTGTACTGTACATACTTTTGCCAGTATATGCACTATTTTGTTTCTGTGAGTGCTTTTATGTATGTAAGCTGATTGTGCATTGTTTCTCAAACACATATTCCATTTGAGAAGAAGTTTCCCAGTTTCTCAGTTAACTATAGTTAAGTCTGTCCATGTGTTGTGAAATTAAAGAATTTTTCATCATGCTTCTGACTGTTAGTTGGTGTTGATAGATGCATTCTTCTAGTTTTCTGTCTTTTTGTCCTACATAATGGCTATTTTAGTTCTTATACTGTATGTTGTAGATCAGGGGTGTCAAACTCAATTTCATTGAGGGCAGCATCAAGGCTGTGGTTGACCTCGGGGGGCCGGGCAGGCATGGCCGACTGGGTGGGTGTGGCCAACTGGGTGGGCATGGCCAGCTTGACATCACTCACTGGGTGTGGCTGACTGGGTGGGTGTGGCCAACTGGGTGGGCATGGTCAGCTTGACACCACTCCCCAAACTGCTGGCATGTTTCCTCTTCGCACTGGGTAGACCGGGCCAAAGCCATGCGGGTAGACTGGGCCCCGCGGGCCGGATCCGCCCACATTGCAGGCTGGATCCGGCCTACAGGCCTTGTGTTTGACACCCCTGTTGTAGATGATTCCTGTTTCCCCTCCCCCCCTTCTGGGGCTGCTGGATCTTTTGGCTTACTTAGGATATTTTGGGGGGCTTCAATTGGTTTGTGCAGTACCTTGATGCCATGCGGTTGTAATAGTCTGTTGGTGGTTTCTGAAATGTTTTTGATATAGGGCAGTGTTATTCTTTTTACAGCTTGTGTTGGTTGTGCTATATTGGGGTGAGTGGTCAGGCACTTTTTGATGAAGTTGCATGGATATCCATTTTGTTGGAACATGTTATATAGATGATCTCTTTCCTTTTTCTGATGTTCAGGATTGCTGAAGTGTGTTTGTGCTCGTCTAAACAGTATTTTTATTTTATTTTATTTATTTATTTTGTCAAGCATGTATATGATTACAGGTAAAGTATAAATATTAATGTGAGTATATAATAAGTACAAACATAGTTTGAGTACATATTTTTCGAGTACATATTTTTCGAATACATGGGGACTTTAGGACAGGGACGGTAGGCACGCTGGTGCGCTTATGCACGCCCCTTACAGACCTCTTAGGAATGGGGTGAGGTCAATGGTAGACAGTTTAAGGTTAAAGATTTGGGGGTTTGGGGAAGAAACTACAGAGTCGGGTAATGTATTCCAGGCATTGACCACTCTGTTGCTGAAGTCGAATTTTTTGCAATAAAGTTTGGAGCGGTTTACATTAAGTTTGTATCTATTGTGAGCTCGTGTATTGTTTCGGTTGAAGCTGAAGTAGTCATTGACAGGTAGGACATTGTGGCATATAATTTTGTGTGCTACACTTAGGTCAGATCGAAGGCGGCGTATTCTTATACAGTATTCTTATACAGCTTCCCTTGTGGGAGGTTGAGTTATTATTTTGGTAGTGGAGAAGTTGGCTGGTGTGGGTGGGTTTTTAATAGACTTGTCCATGTAGTCCTCAGGAGTCAAGACTGATTCAAGGCATCCCTCCCCCCAAAAAAGTGGGGCTGTCCCCACCAATACAATAATAATATTTTAATAATCAGTTCTGACCTAGCCAAAAGCAGCAGGAATAATTTTTCTGCTGCTGTTTTCTCGCACATGTCTGGTAGGATCCAGGAAGAGAGCGTTCTCTACCATTGCCCTTGCCCTTTGGAACATCATACCACCAGAGGTGAAGTAATCCCCACTCTTCTGGCCTCCAAAAAGCTTTTGAAGCCCTGGCTCTGCCCATTGGCATGGGTGTTGGAGAATGCTTTGTGACCATGGGGGTCATGAGGGTGTTTTCTCCAGCTTTTTATTTCTTTAACCTTTTAATCTTAATGTCATAATCTCTTTAATTCTGTTTTAATTGTGTTCCTTTTTATTATTATTATGAGGTTTTTGTTGCATTGTAAACCACCCAAAGTCACTTAGATGGGTGGGGTAGAAATGGGATGGATGGATGGATGGATGGATGGATGGATGGATGGATGGATGGATGGATGGATGGATGGATGGATGGATGGATATTAATTAATTAATTAATACGTTTCTTCACTTTTCACATCAAGTACAGTAAGAAAGCTGGGATGCCTCTCATCCAGCATTTTAATAGCATCAAGTTAGAGTCCAATATTGCTGTTTATTTGACTACACAATGCATCTTTATTCCAGGTTAATGTTTGGAGTAGAGTTAACATTTTTAAAAAGATGCATGTAGTACTTGACCATAATGCCATATGCAAAGTTCATGTATAATTCATATAATAGTTAGCATTCTATTTTTTTATCTAATTATAAGCACATGCTGTGTGGAGAGAAGAGGCCCATGTGGTCTTCAGCTATGTTTGTCAAAATTTTAAAAATTATGGTCCACGTGAAGCAGCCCCCAGACAAAATAAGCAAATAGATGTTGAATTTCCCCAAGGATTCCATTGGGAGCAAATGCAGGTGTTCTGTCCCCACTGGCTGACATTAGCATGATGAATTCTAAAATCGAAGGAAGTCTGGCTGGCATTCTGTTTCCCCCCCCCCCCAATTTAAAGTATACAGAGAAAATGCTGAAAAGAAAATACATTACTGAAGCTGCATTAAAAACAGCAGTAATTATATTTTTGAAAAATTAATATACCAGTAATTTATGTTTAGAAACATATATGGCAGGAGCACTGTATGAAAAATATAATATGAAATATGAAAAAGAGTGGCTTGCATTTTTAAAAAAAGCTTTTGGAGAAGTATAAGGTGAGAGTTTATAACTTAGGTTTATAACAATAGCACTTAGACTTATATACCGCTTCACAGTGCTTTACAGCCCCCTCTAAGCGGTTTACAGACTCAGCATATTGCCCCCAACAATCTGGGTCCTCATTTTACCCACCTCGGAAGGATGGAAGGCTGAGTCAACCTTGAGCCTGGTGAGATCTGAACTGCCAAATTGCAGGCAGCCGGCAGGCAGCAGAAGTAGCCTGCAGTACTGCAGACATCAGCATTGCAATTTCATGCACAAACATATAAGCAGGAATTGTGCTGTGACATTGCTTTAGTGAAATATTTGCTTGCTGCAGCCACTTTTGCTAGCAGTCTTAATGAACAGTTGTTTCTTGAGGATTTGGTTGTATATTTGTTTATTTGAGATTCAGCTTCAATTGATGGACATGCAGCCTGATATGAATCAAAGCAGAATTCATCTTTCCTTCAATAATGGCCAGATCCCAGGGCAGCAAAACCTCCTACAAACCTGTGACAAACATGACAATTGGCATGAGATCCTAATTGTAGAGTGTTGTTTTTTTGTTTCTGCCAAACTTAATGACACCCATGTAAGTTACAATTGTGACTAATCTATCTATGGAAGACTTTTCCAGAAACTGGAGAACAATCCAGGTACAAACATGAGATTACCATGTTCTCTAATGAACAATGGCTTCTGCTTCTTTACTCTCTCCCATGAATTCCCTTTTTGCCTAGTATTTTTCTGATAGAATCATGAACACTGACTTTAGCCAAGACTGCAGAAGCCTGGAGGGTGTTCCAGGTTTCTTTGTGACAATTTTCCTTGACGATTTGAGGTGGTATTCTTGGAGTAATTTTGACAGGATAGTCAGTCTTTAAAAGAATAGAGATAGAATAGAATAGAATAGAATAGAATAGAATAGAATAGAATAGAATAGAATAGAATATAATAGAATAGAATAGAATAACAGAGTTGGAAGGGACCTTGGAGGTCTTCTAGTCCAACCCTCTGCCTAGGCAGGAAACCCTATACAATTTCAGAGAAATGTATCTCTTCTTAAAAACTTCCAGTGTTGGAGCAAAATAATTACTATTGCTTCTCTCTTCAAGATTATGCCTTTGACTGTGGATTGGTAGAGGCCCAGAACTTTTAAAATGCTTTTCTCACCATTTTTTAAAATGAATAGGTACTAATGATTTTTTTAAATAAAGAACCTCAGAAATTTCTTTAAAATAGGCATAATGTGTGGTGGAACTTCATCGTGATGAGCACAGCCAAAGTTTATTAGATTAATATAGGGCAGAGTTGGCTCACTCCTGTTTGCTTAGTGGAGTAGTTACAAAACTAGTTCTAGTTATGCTTCTAATTGAATGGATTGAAAGAGGAGGCCATTCATTTTTATGCTGGTATTTTGTGTGTAGGTAGTCCTTTTCACAGGACTTGTTTCATTTATTTCATCAATATTTACCCTATACACAAAATAAATAAAATCCTGTAAGTGTATCTTAACGTACATCATGGATGATATTTCTTTTGGGTAGATCTGGTTCATTAAGCCCAGGGGTAAATTGGACTTTTAATGATAATTTATGTTGGATTCAAGTCCATAGTTAGTGAAGCTAGCATTGTCTGCCACTCCTTAAATTTCCATCACCCATCTCTAAACATTTTTTGGTTAAATAGTGTGGTCTGGGCAGCCCCATCCTTAAATATTTGGCTACTGCTGCCTTCCCCCCCCCACATGTTTTGGAAAACTATGGGGCTGATTGAACATTGTAGGCAATATATACCTTGTGGGACTTGGTGTCTAATAGGCATTAAAGAAGATTAAAGATTAAAGAACACTGCAGTTCAATTTTAGCTGCCCAGAAAAAAAAAAGATATTATTTATAT